>VWYH01000937.1:454014-495626 GCA_013399365.1 Pampusana beccarii
GTTTTTTTTTTTTTTCTTTTCTTTGAACTGAGAAACCACAGCACATCTGATCCAATATTTCCTTGTAAGTGATGTTTTCCCCAGCTGTAATAAAGCCACTCTGAGCTCTAGACTGTTTGGACAATATGGTCCTTATTTAGAGAGTGTATCTAGCTCTTGGAGCAACTTAAAACACTTCTGTAACTGACAGGGTGATTGGGTGATTGACGATAACAGAGGGTTTTACCTCTTTGTTTGCTTTTTAGTGTAGTAATTTTCACAGATGAAATACATTCTACAAAGCCCAGGCATCTCTTCAGGAAAGAATGCAGCCATTGATGGTTCAGTTCAGTTCTAGATAAAAACTACTTAACTTTTAGTTTTAGTATTGTCTATACTGCGGGAATTAAAACTCTGCAAGACGACTACAGTGCTTTGTGTTCATTTCAGGAAATGCCAGATGCATTTTTTTTAGTTGGTCTTGGTTTGACGTTTTCATTGCAAACACAACTTGCAACATGACTGTCTTGATTACAACAAGAAAAAAAAAAGGGCTATTCAAGGTCCAGACTGAACCTCTGATGAAACTGCAATGAACATCAAAAAGTGTCAATTCTTTTGTTTATGTATCATGAAGAGTACTACGTTCTCCTAATAAAAATGAGAAAGAAAACAAAAAATACAAAGCTCCAAAGCCCAATCACCTCTACTGTACAATTTCTAGTTTTGGGCTGCTGAGGTACTAAAATTTGTTGCTGCTGTGGTGTGTTTTTTTTTTTTTTTTTTTTNTTTTTTTTTTTTTTTTCCTAATACAGGATAACAGGAAAAGCATATTTAATTGTCCTTGCATGTACAATATCTAACTTCTTATAAGCATGTCCATAATGTCTTTTAAAGTAAATCACAGTTCTAAACTTCTTGTGTAACTTTTTCCAAATAATTTATTATTTTGAATATTTCAGAAGACAAAATATAAGTATATACCTTGCTGTTCAAAGAAGTGCTGCAAGATATTCTCTCCTGAGCCTTGAAATGAATCGTCTCAGTCAACAAAGTCCTTTGTACCTTTTGGGGAAAAATGGTCAATCAATTGAATAGTGAGCATTCAAGTACAGTAGGAGGATGGAATTTCATTCTTTTTTACTAGTGCAGTCTTCCAGCGTTGTCTTGGTACTGTAGGTGAGGAGTAGTAGAGACATCGCATTGAAGCTGAGCATATGATTAAAAGGTTATTTTGGGGAACACTTGCTTTGTTCAATGAACTGAATGTTTGCTTTTAGAGTTGAGGGGTTTTTTGGTCAAGTGTGTGTTCAGCATAAGGGAATAGAATGCTTTGTAAGCTACTTGAAAAGGCTTTTTAGAGCTATGCAAGCACAGTGCAGGAGAGGGACCTGATGTTTATGAGCAGCATGAGGAGTTGCATCCTGAGCAGGAAACCAAGGGGGGCCGAAGCAGGTGTGTGTCAGATGTCTGTGTCCTGTTTGGTGCCTGAGGAAGCCGCCAGCCCGGGGGTGCTGGGGCTCAGATGGTGGGAGAAATGCAGCTGAGAACTGAGAGACTGAGAAGCTGCCTGCTGAGTATGGAGGGGCAGAGCAGGCTTGTGTTTGTCATCTTTCCTACTGTCTGAGGACCACTGTGACCAGCCTGTGCAAACAGGAGGGAGTCAGTGGAAGAGGGTGAACAGCAAGGGCGTAGATGGTCCTTGAGACCTGTAGATCACGCAGTGGTGATGGTGACAAAACCAAATCCTTAGCACTAGCCAGAACAACTACCATGGCATAGTGGAGACCTCAACCCAAACATAACCCTGGGGAGGATGTGGCTGTCCAGATGCAGGCTGCAGAGCGTGCCTGGAGCTTCTCTGAGGTTGAGGGTGACAGTAGCCTCACCTGCAGGAGCTTTGCTCTGGTCAGGTCACTGAGCTGCCAGGTGAAGCAGGCAGGGTGGCATCAGGAATGCCAACAGGGAGGCAAAGGTACTTTGTGGCCATTGTAAAAGCAAGAACCCAAATCCCCTGTTGCATTGAAGGAGAGGAGGCAATGTTTAACCAGGGGAGGACTGGGATTCCTATGGAGGGAAAAATAAGTTTGGAGCTTTTTTTTCTTCTCCAGCTGCAGATGCTTACTGAGAGATCTGTAAAGCCCTGACAACAAGAAAGGGAGTGAGTTTGTTTGGGGGATGCATCTAGCCATGTTGTTGGAGCCAGGGAGGTGGAGAGGAAGTGAGAGGTAATGGTAATCAGGGGCTTCCTTCTTCAAAGGGATGAAGGCACCTCCTTTCCCACCATAGTTGTTTGTTCCTTGCCTGAACCCACCTCTAGGATGTTGCTGGTGTCATGGGCAGGGCTTTGTTTTTTGTATGGCAATGGGACCCTCTTTGAGGAATGAGGCCTGCTAGGAAAAGACGGGATGCACCTGCTGTAGATTCTTATCCTTGCTGACAGCGTTGCTAACCTTGTGAAGAGTTTAGACTTGGTTTGCTGGGTGTGGAACCACACGTCCTGCCGTTCCCACAGTGGACACCAAAGCCGGTGGGTATGTGGGAGTTGAAGGGAGCACACACAAGAGGAGGAGGGAGGGACATCCCTCTCTGCAAGAAATCTCTGTGACTGGGATCAGCTGAGCTGCTTTTCCTCAAACAAATGTGCAAGAGAATAAACAAGAGAAAGAGGAAGTCTGTGCGGTCACAAAGCTGTGACATTGCTGGGATGACAGGAAGATGGTGGAATAGCTTGCACTCCTGGAGTGCTACAATGGATGGACATGGGCTTAACAAGCAGGTGTGGAAGAAAAATGGAGGGTGGAAGGTCCACAGAGGAGTACTCTGAATGTGCAGAGCATAAATGAAATAGAAAACACCCTGATGACAGGCCTGCCAAGAGTGTGTCATCGTGGCTAAAAGGGAGGCCAACAAAGAGGATATTGTGGTAGGCACCTGCAATGGACCTCTAGATCAAGAAAAGGAAGAAAACGAAACCTTCCTTAAATGTTTTGAAGAAGTCTCCTGGTTACATGCTGTGGTTTTGTTGGGGGTTTTTAACCACTTCTGTTTTGCAGGAAGAGCAACGTGGCAGAACACAAGCTGGGAGACTTAAGACTGTGTCAGGGATCATCTCTTATTTGGGTGCTGGTCAGGAAAAGAGGAATGGTTACTTTAGACCTGTTACCCAGGAGTAAGGAAGAAGTGCTCAGATGCAATAGTCAATGGCAACCCTGGCTACAATGACCGTGAGATGACAGAGTTAAAAACCCTGAGGGCAGAGTGGAAGACAAATAGCAGAGTAATAGTCATGAACTTCGGGAAGTGAACTCTTGCCTTGTTCAGGATTCTGTTTGGCAGGAGGCTGCCCGGAGGGGTACAAAGGCCAGAGCTGGTTGTCTTTCAAAAGGATTCCTTCCACTATGCGAAACAACGCATTGGCATAGCAGGAGGACAGATTGGCTGACTGAGAAACTACTGGCTGAGCTCACATGCAGAAAACTGTATGGTAGGTAGACGTGTGGGTGGGCTACTAGGGGTGACTATGGAACTGCACAGGTGTACAGGGATGGTACAAGGGACATCAAAGTTTGACTGGAGCTGAAACTAGCAAGGGATGTGAAGGCAGCAAGAAAATTTTCTGCAAGTGGGACGTCAGTAAAAGGAAGATGAAAGAAAATGTGCACCTGCTGCTGAATGGAGTGGGTGACCAGGCGATGAATGTAAAGAAAACAGATGGTTACTGTTTCTTCTTCACCTCTATCTTTACTGGCAATGTCTGCTCTCAAGCCTCTTTGAAAGGTCATGGTGATCAAGGGACATTCCTGGTGACTTGAAAATGGAAAATGCTACATCAGCCTTTTAAAAAGGTGAGAAAGAGGATCCCGCAAGCTACAGTCCAGTCGGCCTTGCCTCAGTCCCTGGGACATCTGATGCAAATCCTCGTGGTAGCCACTTCTAAGTACGTGAAAGAAAATAAAGTGACTGTGAACCGCCAACATGGGTTTATGAAGGGCGAATTCTGCCTGACTAATGTGATCGCCTTCTGTCATGAAGTAATTGGCTTTGGGGGGCAATAGTGGTTGTCATTTTCTTTGGCTTTAGCCATAGTCTCCCAAAGCATCTATGTAGCCAAATTGTGGACAGATGAGCTGGGTAAAAAGCAGTTTTGCAGAAAAAGGCCTGGGGCCATCTTTGAAGGGGGAAAGTTTTGAAGAGTTGAGTCAGCCTGCTGATCGTGCTCATGTAGCCAACAGGCCGAGGGAAGCAGTTCTTTCCCTAATATCCCCTTCCCTGTGAGACCTGGAGCATTGTGTACAGTTTGGGCTCTGTTGGCAAGAGAGATGCCAATAAAGTCCAGTGGAGGGGCTAGAGGGTGGCGATGGGGCTGTTCTGCCTGCAGAGGAGAAGGTAAAAGTGGGTGGTTAAGCTATGGTCTTCCACATTTATGGGTGGGTGTACAGGTAGAAGACTTGGATTTGTCCTGGGAGTGCCCACTGAAAGGGCAGCAGTCAAATTGCATTGAGAAATTCCAGCTTCACGTGTGGAATCAAAAAAAACCAAACCAAACAGAAAAACACAAAATGAAAAGGAGAGGTTGGGAATTCTCCATCCTTGGAAATTTTCAAAACTCGAATGGACAGACCCAGAGCAATGTGATATAGCTTTGAAGTTAGATCTGCTTTGAGCAGGAGGCTGGACCTCCAGAGAGTCCTTTCAACCTAAATTATTCCACGATTCTACTGCATTGGACCTTTATATGCAAGTTTAGTTATTATGAGGACAAATAGACTCAATCTGGCTGGCTGTGCATGCAAACTGCCTTGTTTGCATGTAGAAACAGTTTTGCTACAGTTTATTGGTGAAGATGTTCATGTACATGCAAACTATGCTACAGAGAAAGGCCAGCATTTGCAAATTTGTTTAACATCAACCCCACTATAGGGTTTTAAACCCTATGTCCTTGAAGGAATCCTTAAAAAATAAGAACTTAGAATGTAAGTGGATGGTGCACTGTGCAAGTAACTGCAGCTGATCCTTACCCTTGGATCTAACTGTGTTCAAAAACAAGTCATAAGGTTTCTAAAAGTTGTTTTTCAGTTTCTTAGCAGCTTTGTTGTTTCAATTGCTCTATGCTTTGGGGAAACCACAGCAAATACGAGATACTAAAATCAGGTCATTCACACAGTTCCCCTGCAAAGGTATCACATGCATCTTCATAGCAAGAAAGGTGCTTCAGCTTTTTTTCACTCTGAAATGGAAAACCTTCCACCTCACGCTCACAGTGTGGTCCTTTTTGGCTGGCAGATGTCTTTCAGGGCACACTGCAAGGTGCACTATTGGGAAAGGGATGGCATGTGGCAGAGCAGCATTTCCAGTTACATTTTTAGCTTGGGTGATCGCGGCAGAAATGCTTGTAAACCCATGTTCATGTTATGTTTTAGGCATGTAATTCTGGTGGTTTTCGCTAGGTTATGTGATTGCAAGCTTGTCTCCGCAAACGGAAAGGAGGACGGAGGAATAAGGTAACTCCGGTAGCTTTGATGCTGCAGCTCCCATCCTGGGGCTCGAGGTTGTGAGGCTCTGCACACCACAGACATGTAGACATGAGCCCCTGAGAAGGTACCTGCAGCTGCACTGGGTCTCCTGCCTGGGGAGTGCAGCCCTCCCAGGAGGTGAAATGTGGCTGGGAAATGCTGTATGAGGAGAAGGGCGGTACAGTGAGGGGGTCCCGATACCCAGCTGGAACCCCCGAAGCCTCCTGCCCTGTTTCTTCCCTGGGCTGTTGCAGGAGAGAAGCCAGCCCATGGTCACCCAGGCAAGTCCCCAGGACACCTTATGGGCTGAGGCACCTAGAGAGGCATGGGCTCATGGTGGGATGCTAGTGAGGACCACTGGGGAGTGGAGAAGTCCTGTTATGGGATATTTAGGGCCAGGATCAAAAGGGTAAAAAAGGGAGGGATCACAGTGGTTTGAGGGAACAAGTATAGGCCAACAGAGGGAAAAAGGGGTATAAGGGGCAGGTAGCATGCAAACAGGCTGCAGGGCAGCAGCTTATCTGGCTGTGCCTGTCCCTGCCCAGCGCCCTCTGTCCTGCCTCCACCCTGAGCACTGCTTCCAGCCCTTTCTAAACATGAATAAAGGCGCTTCAAACAGTCTAAATGGTTGTGGTTTGTGGATGAATTAGGGATGAATTTAGGCAAAACCTTGAAGCACGCATTTCCTTGAAATCAATGTAGTATTTTCCTACCTAAGGAGAGTTTTACAGAGCTAGATTTTAACCTAAAATTATTCTGCCAACATTTTTGAGAAAAGGTACCTTTATAGTGCTAAATGTTTCAAATGAGTGGTTGACATTTTGGCCTATGTTTTCTTCATCTCTTTTCAACTGCAAAGTAGGAGGGCTGTGCTCCACTTATTAAAAGGAAACTGATAAAACTGAAAGATAGGTAGTTAAAAAAATTCCAAGCAAACCAAGAGGGGATTACAAAATATTAGTTTTATTTTTCAAAGACTAAAAGGACCTTGGAGATGAGAATTATTTACACTTAAACTTCATAGTCTAACACACATTAATAAGTGAAATATGAAATTTAGAAATATGAAATTTATTCTTTAGGGAATAAATTGTAGATTTAAGTAACGGATGCTGCCATAACAAAGCAAGCCCTGCCTGCTCCCTCAGCTATTGTAAAATGTAGCACTGCCAAACTGGTGTTCCTCTGTTACGCTTAGTAGACTAAGTTAATTAAGCCTTAAGTGAAATTTTAAATTAGGCACTTAAATCAGAAACTGTTCAATGAAACTATGAGAAAGTCTGAATTTAGAGCAGATTTTTGCACTTCAGGTCACTTAAGGTGTTGTTACAGATGCAGGAAGGTGCTGACATTAGAAATCTGGTGTTCCCAGAGAGAAATAAGATAAATTCTTGTGGACTTCTTCTATGAAAGAGAAAATAAAATTTATTAATATTAATACTTTCTTTTCCCCTAGTTTCATGTGCTAATTTGATGGTACTTAATATGAAGGAGTTGAAACTACCAGCCAAAAAAATTAATGCATTAGAGCCATAGGTCTCATCTAACCTGAGAAGGTAAGGTAAAATAAACTAGTCTGATGTTAACGCACAGTAACTCTTCTGCACTGTTTCCTTGCATGGATGCCCATTTTGCATTAAATATCAATATGAATTAAGCCAAACTGTGAAAAGATGCAAAGGATTTCAGAGAGGTACCAAAAATATGAGCAGAAATGAATGCCAAGTACCACTTTGAAATAATCCAAAGCAATCCAGAAAAAGAAATCAAGAAAAAGAAAAAGAAATCAAGCACATACCCATGAGCTGAAAGCAGCCCAAAGAACAGTGAAGCTGAGAAGGCAATGGGTGGTAGCAGAGAGCAACTTATGCAAAACTGATTGAAATGGTGAGAGCGTCCTCAGTCAGCACGAGAGCCACAGCTTGGTGAAGCAAATGGCCTTCTCATTGCCGAAGGGACGGCTGAAGCTGTGCTCCCTTCCCTGGGGTGGGTGGCCGTGCTCCGTGTAGTGAAGCAGATACTGACTTGGGCAATTTAGAGCAGGGAGCAGCAGAGATGTGGATTAATTTGAGTTAAAAATTAAAAAGTCTGAAGAAATAGCAGCAGCACATTAGAGATTAACTGTGAGGAGCGCTCTGGTTTTGAAGCAGAAAGTCAGAATCCCATTTGTAAAAAAAAGAAGGTGGACTTTGGCTTTGGCTGTGGCCTGGTTTTGTAGGGGACTTGCTAGAAAATATACTTTTTGAGACAAGATGAAGGATTACATGAATTAGCAGCTCATGTAGACTATGTGATCTCATAGCTGTAACCCGCTGGTTTTCGCGTAAAAGAAATACCTACAACCCAGCAGCTCTCGCAGTGCACAAAGCAGGCATGACTTATTTGCAGTGCAAACCGTATGAAGAGTTGTTCTGCCTATGAAACGCACACTTTCTAGGGGTAGCTCCACAAAGGTTACTTACTCCTGTCTCCTCCGTTCGTGGTTGGAGCCGGAGCGCAGAGCTCCTCTGCCTGTGCTGCAGCACATTCACCAGCACAGGCAGCGGCAGCCCCAGCCCACCTTGGGCTTTGGCTCTACCAAGCAGCTCAGGTTTGGGTGCAATACAGAAAGAGGTGCCTGAGAGAGAGGGAGCTCATTGTCTCTCTCTATGTCTTCCTTTGTTCCTTTGCTGAAGAGAAGCATTCAAGATTCAGTTCAGGCTTAGGGGAGTGTGGAAGTAAGAAAGCATACAAGTTACAGAGCCATGAACCTCATACAAGACTCGATATCCTGCACTGACCATTCCTTCTCCTTCACTGCGCAGGCTTTGTACCAAAGGATCAAATCTCTGCAGTACAGCTACAAACCTGAAAGAAAAATGGGGTCACAAATATAGGCCAATTACCCATGCATCACGGAACAGGAAATCTTGCAGAACAGCCTTTTTCTTTTTCATTCGCTCATCTCCCAATGTGGTTTGCTCTTGCGGTCTTTGAATTTTTTTAAAAAAGGACGCATCCTGACTCATGCTGTTGTATCACAACGCTCTTACCGATCACCAAGGAAGGATCTGTTTGTCATGGGAAGCAAACTGAAGACTGTCCAGTTGCATGGTCCTTTGCAATAAACAGCGTTTATAAATTTTCTTGTCACTACTATGCTTTGCTCAGGTTGACTGTTTTTTTCCTGCACAATAGAGCTGAATTCTGCTAAGGAATCATTCCATTGCTGCTTGTCCTCTCTGTGCTGCCTCGAGGGATTTGGAAAGTGAAATGAAACAAACTTTCAACAGGTAGGAACATAAAAGAGGTCATCCAGACCAAGCAAAATTAATCCATTGGAGCTTATTTTCTCCCTCCTTGGTTCCAACAATACAGGAGTCCAGAAGCTGAGCTGTGATAAGCCAACCACATAGCTAAAGACAGAGTCCCTCCTTGAGTAACAGCCTCCCCTCTCCTCCCCTGGCTTTTGTTTTTAACCTGAGAGTTTGATCTAAAACCACAGTAGTCTGTTGATTGCTACCAGCTAGGGGCACACAGTTATTTGGAATGATTGTTATTAAGCTATATTCATTAGTTTAACAAATACGATATTTCATAGAATTTCATGCTCCAGCTCAAAGATGCAGCAGTGCAGAAAAATCTCACACAGTGGAGGATTTCTCAGGGCTTTAGGGAAACCATAAGTTTTGCCACTTATCGTATTGCCCATCAGCATGAGGAGCTGAGGGTACTGTCCCCACCGTGCATTCTGTCTGGGAAGGGGCAGTGCCTGCGCTGCGGACAAGGCTGCACAGGGGAGGGCAACTCAACAGTGCATTGTTAAACCTACCTAAGCGGATAAGTGCAGGCACACTGACCTCTTCTATGGCCTTGTGTTAACCTCTACCTGCAGAAAACCGCGTGTTTAGATAAAATTACACAAGCACAAATTCGTATCTAGTCTCAGGAACAGAAAGGAGGGATCAAGGACAGTGGAGGATGCTGTGCTGTGTGTTTGGAGACTGAACAGTCAGTGGTGAGGCAGTGTGGGACCAGTGCTGAGGTCCTGGTAGAGCGTGGTGAGGTACGCTCGGGCTGCGTGATGCAGAGCCTTCCTTCCTCTCAGACCTGTTCAGTGGTGTTAGCAAGAGGTTGAGGTATTCTTCCTTCATGTTAGTATGACGCGTTGTGAGAAGGTGAAAACCGCTGTTCTCAGTAATGCCCTCTACATTCATTAGTCCTGAGGCCTGACAGACTGGGAACTCAGCCACACTAGCCACACCATAGGTAGCCACAAGATGGTGGCTTAAAAAGTCCCTTAACCAATTGTTTCAAGTTCCATCCCTTTGTACATGGTCTATTTCCTCTTTGCTTTCATTTCTAACTGTCCCTACCTCCTTTGTTGCCTTTATTCCCCTGTTTCTCTTACTGGATCCTTCTCCCTCTGTTGCTGTGCCTGCATTGCCCTGCTCATCCCATCTCCCAGTTGCACTTGGTTTCTGCAGAGTGACACCACGAACCCGACTGACACAGCTGTGCTCCCACCAGCCGCCTCTGCTCCCAGCACCAGGAGAATTCACTTTTGTCCAAACAGGGTTGGGGGAAGGGCCATCTAGCCCTTATGGCGCTAACATGCATCTCCCAAGGTATGTTCACAGGCCTGCCACAGGCTTTACAGGTGACTCTGGCTAAGCTGCTGAAAGTTTCTGTGTGTCAAGTCCTCAACTGTAAAATGCATCTGGATAGACCTACTGCAGGCTGGCAGTTTGTCAGACTGTACAGCTTGTGAAGTTGGTTACATCCCTGAGAAACACTAGTGCCTGTGTGGATCTCATCCCATGCTGGTCCAGTCACTCTCTTCCTCTCCAACCAGGGACAGTGGCCTGTCATTACATCTCAACAACTCTGCTGAAAGATGGGATGGTTTGCAGCTGGCCCACTGTTTCAATCTGGGATAGTTCTGAGCAGACAGCAACACTGTTGCTCAAAAGGAAATAAAACCCACCTGGTGGTGACCCTAGCCTTTAGAGTAACTTGGAGATGGGAAAGTGAGAGATAACAGGCTCTGCTCTGGGTTGGAGTAAAGACAGTTCACCATACTTCTGTATGTGGGTGGGAGCACTGACTAATGTATCCACCGGTATTTTCAGGGTCCTGGAGGAAAACTCTTGAATTACATCCAACTCAAGCAGAAGGTTTGATTTCCCCCTAAGAACACTATGTAGTTCCAGAAGAGTTCAACAGTGGAGACTTGCACTTGTGGCAGTACACTAAAGCTGTTGTGGGGTAGAAGGAGATGAAGGGACCAGGTGGACTGGGAGCTTAAACCTCCAGAAGGGTTTGCTAGGCAGAATTGGGCACCCCGTAGATCAGAAGTCCTAGTACAGGGGCTGTGCTTCAAACTCTAGTTTGAAGTTCAAAGCATTTGAGTAGGATAGGGACAGGAGAGATCCACCTTGAGAGAGCTGGCTGGCAGCTGTCTCAGGAAGAGGCTGCTGTCTACAAGAGCTCCAAAGCCTCAATGTGAGTTGGATGCTAAGGGGTACTCTGACACAGACTGAAAACCACTCCGGGCCTTGCAAGACAGCAGAAAGAGATGAAGAACATTTAACATAGGATGTTACCACCTCAGATATAAAAAGATAAAGTTGGAGGCAGAGAGAATTCTCTGCATTTATGACTATTAAAGAAATAAGTCTGATTCTAGTCTTTTCCAATGATTAGAATAATGAGATTTCAATTTAGTCAAAAATCATCTGAAGCCCTCTCTAAAACAAAGCAGCCGTAGCATACAATTTATAGCAAAGTCTCTCAAAGCTTCTTTCTTCTTTATTCAAATAGCAGCTTTTTATTTAACATATGATCTGAGGGGAGCTTTTAAAAATAAAACCTTTTGCTGCCCTCAGTGAGGGGGTGTCTCCCACAGTAGAAGCTCAAAATAACTTTTAATCACAAGTCTCCTGTTGCTTCTAAAAATCTTTCAGTCTCATGTTCTGTCCTGCCTTTTACAGTCCTTGTTGTACTCAGTTGTGACAGAAAAGGAAAATTAGTGTAAACAAAATTACATCAAAGTTGTAAGAAAACCTTCAGGGAGAACTGAAAAAATGCTGGCTTTTCCCATACACCTTTTATTGCAGGCTGGAATGGCTTCACACCCTGCATTTCACTTAACCAGGCAGGATCTGCATTATGTGCTTGAGGGCTTCTCTCCAGCCTCCCACTCTTGCTTCACAGGTAGGAGGGCACATCTGGGCAGAGGGGTCAGTCCTGAAGTTCAGTCTTTCCCTTACCTACCACTATCTTGCACCAAGAAGTGTCTACCTGAGTACCGAAACCTCACAGCTAGCTCAAATGATGAGGAACCTGCAAGGAGATAAATGAGTATTGCAATACTGTAACAGGAATTTGGTTTTTGAGTCACTAATCCTGACATCGGTTCCACTTCTGTAGAGCTGAGGGAACTTCTGAATTTTGAAGTGTTGCTCACAGTTATCAGGCAGTAACATCTCAGTAACACCGGACACAAATCTAGTAATTATGATGTAACTCTTTTCATAGTTACTCTTCAGTGATACCATTAAGTGAAGCATTACAGTGCAAGCTCTTTGTTGTATTTTTTGGCTTAAATTTTTTAAGCAGTCCCGCATTACCACTTCAGGACTTCCAGGAACTTTCTGGCTGAGCTCAGCTGGTAGGAGTCCATCCCTTTTTCCAGCCCCAGCTGGGGCATGGTGTGTAGCACATAAAATTACTTGGAAAATTGCATCAAAATTCCTGTATTAGGGGATGCTGTTTGCCTGTTTTAGCACCACTGAAGCACTAACAGCAAGCGTTCTTTGACAAGGTTGGAAGCCAGTCTCTGCTAGAGGTGGTGTGGATTTGGTTGGTCGGACAGATCTGGCAGTGTCTGAGGAAGAGCAAACCTCTCTAGTCCTGCGGCCTACATTTGCTGTGGGAAGTGGCATCACAACCTTCTCTTTTTCAGCCATGTAGACTGAGACCTAGAAGTGCCCACTCCACTTGTGACGGGACTAGTGACGACAGAGAAGCAGTTTTTCCCTTCATCCTCACAAAAGAGAGTAGGTAAAGCTTGCATCAGGTAACACCTGTATATGTCAAAATGGAAAGAACAAAATAGTCCCCTGTACACACGCTGGATAACAGTAGGTTGCTGTGTGAAATTGAACATGAGGAATATACCCCACTGTGAGGCCTGGGGATGAAAAGACCTGGCTTGCTGGTCTTGAAGTCAGTGTAACAGAAATCTCTGCCTGTTGGACAGAAGAAGGAGACTCCTGAAGGATGGGATGCTCTGTGTGCCAGCCCCAGAAGGGCAACCCAGACATGACCAGCAAACACAACACATTGTGTCCTTCCAGGAAGATGTCATCGTCCTGCCAGAATCAGGCCAAGACGAGGCTTAGGGGATCCTTTCCAGACTTCACATGTCACTGTGGGTTAGTGTAGACAAACCTCACCTGTGTGGATGAGACCTTCCCTCTTAGTTGCAGGTGGAAAGGACGGTTCATACCAAGGACAACCCTTTTTCTACATGCAGAAGGAGGGGAGGCAAGATGGACCCAAATCTACTTAGGATCGAGGTCTGAGATCTTTCCACTGGCTTTCACCTGATCCCTGAATGAGTCGGTTCCATTTACTAAACAAGGGGGAAATTCCTCACTTGAAAAAAAATAATAATAAAACAAGCCAACAAAGAAAGGAATAACATTTTTCCTGTTGTTTTGGTAGGCTAAGCCAGCCACCTGGAGAGAAAGATGGGTTCCAGAGCCCAGGAGAATGGAGGCAATGGCTGCCTGTGACAGCTGACACATTGTCTCAACTGTTTCTTGAAACCTGGCTGAAAAAGTCCTTTGGGACTATTCACACATTTAGAAGTAGGTCAAAATGCCTCACTAGACTGAGGTCTTCCCTGATTCAGAGGAGCTGAAGAGTCAGTGCTGCAGCGTTCAACGAAATGCCATGGTTAACAGTGGGCGTGTTGACCCCATGCCTTCACTTTACACTCATGTTGAGAAGTCAAATAACAGATTACACAAATTTCATGTAACCAACATTTGAGAAACCGATTACAGTTTTGGATTCTGGTTTTTTTGTATTTGATATTAACAGGTGGCCTGCCAATGGTTCTTGTGATGTGTGCCTCGAGTTAGAGCACTTAGTCCTGGCACTGAGGACTGAACAGGAAGCGGATATGCTTGAGATGAACAGACAAAAGGTGCAGAGGAGCAGCACCTCCACCTTGACGACTGCTAGCAGGTAGAAGACAACGACTGGTTGGGCCAGGTCTCATTTCAGCTAGTGATGGTCAGAGGTGTTTGAGGAGAAAGTGAGCTTTGAAATAGGAAAAGGAATATTGTGTCTGTAAAGTAATGGAAGAGCAAAACTGCTGGCCCGAATGTTCCCAGCTGAGGTGTGATCCTGACTCCAAACACAGGCTGTTGATGTCAATTGAATGTGGACAGAAAGAACACTTTGAGGGGTGGAGAAAGAAGCATGTCTGTCAGATGGTCTTCTCTGAAGGGAGTGACTGTGCTGGGGTATGTTAGTATCAGTTCCTACCTGTCCCTCTTTGTAGAAGGAAGCAGATAGAGTGTAGACTGCTTTGTGTGAGGCCACAGAGAGCAGCTATGGGCAGCAGCTGCAGATCCTGGTGAAGATCTCCCTGCTGGTGCCTAGGTGGAGATTCCTGGGTTAGGCACTAAAGCTTCTGGGTAGTGAGAACCCACTGGGGATGAGTGACAGACCAGTGCAAATTCAGATGTCTGCCAAGCCTGGTCAACAAAACAGGAGGAAGTTGTTGTGAAGCAGAAAGTGGTTAATATTAGCACACTTTCCCAAATCTTAGTGGTGGAGGCAACCACAACATCCTGGGGAGGAGGGAGCATGGGCAGCTATCAGTCACCAGCTTTCTCAAGTGTGTCATCACAGACATCTATGCTTTTTTCCTTCAGTAGAGAATGTGCCTGTGCTGCACAACACAATAACATGAGGAAATGGGTGAGGTGCTTGGACAGGCATCAAAACCAGTGTAACTTGGAGCAAGATAAATAGATCCTTTGGGGCTGTACTGCGTCTGGCACCTGAGCTATCTGGCATAGCTCTGCACTGGGCAAGGAATATACACTGAGAGAGCTGTTAAAAAGTCTTGGACTTGCTGCAGATGGAGAAGTTTCCTTGCGAAGGTCAGGAGCCATAATCAAGTTGCCAGTTTTCTAGCTCTAAATTCAAATCGGTGCCGAAATGGGTACATAACTGAATCCAGCCCTTTGTGCTACCAGTGCCACTTGGCAGGAGAGTTGTACCTGGATATCTGGGCTAATAATCTACTATTCTTCACTATCCGGCCTGTTGCATTATGGTATCAATTCAGTAGATTTAGCTGTGCTGGATGGTTCTCTAACATACCTGCCCCACAGCATTCTCAGGTGCCTGTCTTAGTGTGGGTAGATTATATTTATGGAAACAAACTCATCAGCTCTCAGGAACGAGATGTAGGGACATGCTTGCATTCTCTGTGCAGCACAGACTTAATCAATAGCAGTTGCCAACTTGCTGCTGCTGTGAGGAAACAATCAGTAATGTGCCTCCTGATACTTCTTTAGTTTCTCTCTTTTTTTTTTTTTCTTTTTTACCACTTCAATACTCACGGTGGAAAAATTGATTTTGTCAAAGACCTAGAGATCAAATGATAACAGCAGTTGCCCACTCTTAGAAGGGAAGTGAAAGGTGAACTGTCTGCTGCAATATTAATTCAGAGAGCTGTGTTAGCTGTTCACAGCAGAGGATCCTGTGCCAGGAACTGCTCTCTCTGTGATCTGTTTGGCACAGCACCCTAATGTGCATTTATTTTCTCTTCTAATCCACACTGAAATTCAGGGGTATGCTCAAGTCTCTAAAGGGAATGAGGTACCTAGCTTCCGTTCATTGCACTAAGAGTTAAATGCCCAATGCATTTAAAGCCTATTAAAAGGAGAATGATTTAAACATGTGCTTGATTATCTCACTGATCCCCATCTGACTAGAGAGGGAATCTGTGATTAGGACACAACCTCCTTCCTGCACCAGTCTGCACAAGTGGCATTTCAGTGGTGACTGTTTACGAACTGTGATTCCTGTTGTGCAGAAGACCTGAAAGGAGATTTTTTTCCCCCTTGCAGAGCAATCTCTTGTGGGAGTTTTCCTTTGGGTGGCCTCAGATCATTGGTGTGGTTAGTGGTTACAGCCTGCAATATGGTGTAGAAGAATTACAAAAGGAGGGATTCATTGTCTCATTGAAGTGGTCAGCCAACCCCTCCAATTTGTCTTTGTGATTAGGAAAATCACAGTCTGTGAGCTAAAAAGCACACTCTGCACCTTGGTCCACACAGATGGAAAGAATTCTTCTTTGAGTCGTATCCAGCCAACCCAGCAACCGCATGTCATTCAGGCACAATTTCAAATTTCATTCTTCCATTTCAGCATTTATGGTTTCAGGTGGGAGTTAGGATGGCAGATGCCTTAAAATTTCCATGCTAAACAACCAATTACATCATTAGTTATAAAATCACCTTTTAAACTCTCATCTTTTACCTCTTACTCAGGCCATGGAGGCTACTGCTGTAGAAAAAGAGGTGCCTGGGGCATTCCACAGTGTAAAAGCAGTCATATAAAGAAAGTACAACTCTAAAAAGAAATCAGGTCAATAAATTCAACATAGTCAGGTTGAAATGTCAGTGCTTGGGAGGACAGACTGATGACAGGCTTTGAGAAACTACTTCGGTTGTTATTTCAATGAGACCCGAAACAGAGAGCAAGCGACTGAGTGAGCAAGAAAAAACATTACCACAATGGGTATGGTCTGACTACAGCATCAAAAACACAGAAATTATGTCAGTGACTGCAGATTGAACTCTGCTTGTCTCTTCGCATTGTGTTTGCAGCATTTCTGATATGGAAACTCACTTGTCCTCTGCAGTCTAACGTAAATTATTCATACATCGGCAGGCAGTTCAGCAAAACTTTCTTGTAGGGGACTGTTTGCTTCAAAAGGCAGCAGATATTTGGAAATATTTTGCAATATTCTGTCTTCTTTGTAGTGATACATTTCATTTTAAAAACTCATTTCTACTTTAGATAGAATCTGTGTTTAAGCCTCTCAGTGTAGCTGCTGTGTTAAGCTTGGTCTTATAGTGACTTATTGTGTAAGTGTTGCAATGACATGGGCTTGGTTTCATGGATTTGTTGACCCAGATGGGACTGAAGAATGTTGTAATAGGTACTTCTGATATGTAAATCTCCACTGAATGAGGATGACACAGGAATGAAGCAACTTTCCTCCTCCATGACTTCAGAAAGGACATTTACAACTAAAACAATCTCTTTCCACTGGGGAAAAGAAAACGTCTGGGTAATGCACACCTGTATGCAGACCACTGCACAGGTGGTGGAGACTAAGGGACTGGGACTTGTGTACACTTTCTTCCTTGGGATTTCAGGAACAAACATATATTTTTCAGTCCACAAAATAGTTTCTTCTGGGCAAAGTAGGTAGATAAGAGAGAATACAAGTGCCTGTCATCTTCATTCAGTTGCCTCTTGGCAATACAAAGATTGTATCATTCTGTTCATCATAACCTTGGGAGATGCTTTCACCAGATATGGTTCTTAAACCTCTTTAAGATAAGCAGCTGAAGGGCAATTGTAGGAAACAGACCCAATATGATATAATTCAGGTAAAAGTTCTTAAAGTAAAGGAGTATAACTGGTAGGAAATTGTCTGCTCATGTTGTTTCTTAATGGAAAAAATAATTATTTCAATACAACAGAATTTTCCCTCAGAAAGTCTACTATCCCAGAAACATTTTAATGAAAAAAATGAAAAATTGGAAAATGCTGCTCCTGCGTCTCAAGGGAGTTTTTGTTTCTTATGAATTCCAATCCTTTTCCTGTCTAGGCTTCTGTGAAACCTTAGACCTTGGAATGATATTACTCATTGCCTACTTTCTCTATCCGAAGCTAAGAAATGTAGTCTGATTGCTAAGCTCAGACTACAAAAGATAATAAAAGCATAAACAACTCACCTGTGCACGTTGGTGCTTTTTCTAAACTGTCATTTTTTGCTATACAAATTTCCATCAAAAACACGACAAATTTTTGTTTAAAAGTTTTGTTTTTGTAAACGTTTTCTCCAAGAAAATAAGATATTTTTAAGCAGCTTTTCTGAAGCCAGTGATTATCAATTGGAGGATACACTTACTGTTCTTCATGCTTCTTTCTGGAAGCCAGGCCAGCTAGGAGCTAGGCTGGTTCTAAGAAGTGATGCTGCAGTGAAGCAGAGGAGTGCTCTGAGTATGACTGTGCTCCTCCTTCAGAAATTCCATGTTCAGCATGAGAAAAAATCACCTCTGAGCTTTCACCGTTTTCACATGACCAGCAAATTGTTTCCCATATATTTTTTTTTAATCACCCTTCATTTTCATTTTAAATAGAAGGTACATCGGTGGAAGAAAACTAGTGGGCTGTGAGGTTTTACAAATGCAATAATGTGTTTTGGGCTAGGGGCTAAACACTGGTTATGCAGTCCCTCTCCTTCCCAACTGCTTTATTTAAAAACTTCAGCCATTTAACCTCCTGAGCCCTATTTGCCTCCCAGGCAAAAACCCCGTAGAAGGCTTTGGGAGGGCTCTGTCTTCTCTAATTGGTTTGACAGAGGTGATCAAGTAATTAAAACACTGATGGATGCCACTCAGTGCTGCATGTATGTCAGTGCTGGGATCAAGTTATTTCAGTCCCTGACACCTCACAATGTGTGCAGAGGGCTGTGTCTGACATGACGGGGTAGGTGGAATTAGGTGGGAGTGAGGCTGAAAATAAGAACAAAAAAGATCAAAGGGGAAGCGAGTGAGTGGTGCTACAAATGTAATGCTGGAGAGAGGTTATGAAGATAACAAGAGATGGAAATTAGATAAATCTATAAAACCTGATCAAAGAAAGAGGAAGAAAGAGGCAGAACAGAAAACTAAATACAGAAACACCAAAACCAGAAAAAACATGTTTGAAAGGGAGTGAAAAGCCAGATGCAAATAAAATAAGGAAAGTTTGAAAGAATTAATGTGAAAAAATATATTGACAATATAGGATGGTAACAATAAAAAATTAAATAGGTGATACAAACAACGTGAATGTAAATATATATAGTTTATACTTCGTAGCCCAAAAGAATGATGGAGAGAGCAGAACCTCAGTGGATAGCTGGATTTTTGAATAAGATTAGACTAATCTAGAATGACTATTAAAGCAGGATGGAACAGCGTGGGGTGTGTGTACTGCCTTTCTTTTAGAATTAAAAAAAAAAACTCAAACCAACCCAAACAATAACCTGAGTCATTCCAGAATAAACTTCTGGATTCTGGAATAACTCACATGGTGGTTTTGTTTTCCTTATCTTTCATTATTTTCTTTCCTTAATTAGTGGTGCAGAAAACTAACATGTGGTGAGATTTGAGAAACCACAATAACCATATTAGTTAAATGAGAGTAGATTCCTTTCAGGGCTATAACATATGAACGAAAACTAACTACGTATGGGGGCTTCATTTGCATAATATGCAGATTTTCAAGTAGTTGTCTTAAAAAGAAAAAACCCTTTCCACTTGCCTCAGCGTGAAGGTGAAGCACAAAGTGTCTGCAAGGAAGGCTGCCTGTGCTTCTTAACTAGGTCAAAACAAGATGTGCTGAGAAGGTAAGTTAGACTAGTTACCTTGTATTAACTTTGGCATTTACCACCACGGTGAATTCTTCACCTTCTGAAAGACTATTATTCATGCTGAATATTGCATATGTTGCAGACTAAAAGAATAAGATGGATTTAAATTAGAGAACGCCTGAATATGGAACAAGTTCTTGTAATGGATAAGCTAAAATTCTGATTTATCTTTTAATTAACCATTAAAAATCTGATTTATCTGTTACTAACTCTCATTCCATGAAATAGTGTTGATAAAATTCTGCTGTTTTACAGTCTAATCTGTTAAAATTCTAAAAGTAAGTTGTTATCTGAATGAGATGCTGGGAGCTGTTACTAGCAGCAGAAGTGCTTGTTTGAATAAGAATTACAGTCATCATGGACTTGGTTGGTGAAGTCACATCCATTTTTTTAATATATAGGGAATTTCTACTTCTATTGCTCATTATTTGGTGCTTACACGACTGCCAAAGGTTTGCCTTTGTGTAATGAAGTTTTCTTTGCAAGATACAGATCCGTCTCTTCAGTCCCAGGGTTATGGTAAAAAAGCATTTGAAAGATCCACAGTGAAATGGGCCACAATGAAATACTGGCAAATGCCTTTACTGACATAGAATGTGCTTCTACTCTGATTCTGCTGGTTTTAACAGGATTTGAGCCCATGTTTCAAAATTTCAGACATCATGAGCAGGAATCAGTTGTTTGTTTCAGGCAGCATTTAGACAGAGAGTTCTCCATAAACAGGATCTCTGCTGTCATATAAAGCTGTGTTTTACAAAAAGCGTACGCGTCTCAGCTTATCAAGAATAAATGTACTGATCCTTGCAGCACATGAGGGACAGGAGATTTTAAAATGAAGCTCATATTTTCTCTCCAGAAAGTCCAGAAAACACCTCATGAGTCTCATCTGAAGCCCAAGTCAACCAGATTATTTCCATTACCACATTTTGACATGCAAATAACAGCAAGTTAGTGAAACAGTACAAAACTGTAGTTGAAAAAGTTAAAAACACCTCTTAGCAAAGGTTAAAAGGGTGGCCTGAAAACTTGTGAAGTTTTAATGATGGAAATTGTTATGAATTATGAAATAAATAATATAGTGAAAAGTACTTCACTGTTGTGATTCCGGATGTCTCGAAAGATTCACAAACTCTGGGCACCTTGCTGATCATCTTAATGTAGAAAGCCAAAATAGAGTGCAGTTATTTAGCATCCTCTACCACACTGTTGCTGCTGCACCCTCCCTGCTCACAGCCCTCCTGCTGTGCTGTCCTCTCACACTGACCAACAGCTCAGCTTTCCTCACTCATCTTTACAGGCCAACCAAAACAAAGGTTTCCTTCAGCAACTGCTGCAAATCACTACATCTGGACTGCTTCAGACAGTTAAGATACATGGATGAGCATGGTGACTGCTCAGGATATAAGAAATGACCCACAGACCAAAGGTCCATTCAGTGCCACATCCTACTTCTGAGGACGGCCAGATGCAGAGACCTGCAGAGAAAAGCATCTGTCTCATAAATTGTGCTTTGATACCCTTGCAGCTAGCAGGAGTCTGTCTTCTGGCCATTGCTGCACCCTGGCTCCCTAACTGCAGCTGTTAGTTTGATCTGCAATAGAAATTTAAAACAGAGATAATCTTAGTTGTCTGCTAAAATTATTTCTCCTGGTCTTCTATCTTCACCTGTTCTCTGCACTGAAACTCACACATCCTCTTCCCTCCATGTAACTGGACTTTACCAAACCATATTTCAAATGGTCAACTACTTTATGGATTTAATAAAAACTTTCCCCAGATCTGTGATGACAGGGAACAGTTTAGTCCAAACAGCAATATAGAGCCCAAATTAATCTTATACTGAGCCTATTGAAGTTGTTGGAGTCAGAATTCCACGAGATTTCACACTTTTTTTACTTGTTGTGCATTGAACAGTGGAGATTGCTTTTCAGTACTAAGAATCAAAAGATGCGTGCACTGTGTCCACATATGGACATGCATATAGGAAAAAACGATTCACATTTCAGGTGATTTAGGTATCTCTCTGTTGTTCTATGCAAATATGGTGGGATTTTGTCATAAGCTGAAGTCAAGGTCTTGGATTCTATGAAAATCAGGCATTGAGAAAAAACAAAGTGCATGCTTACATGATTGTGAATCATTATGACATGGTACTTTAAATCTACCAAGTCATATTTTGACACTATGCAGCATTTTTGTTCCATTCACCGAATATGGCAGTGGAAAGCAGCACCATACTTACACTGCTAGGGAGCCACTGCTACTGTGATGTGCTCAGTTTTGAAAAGAAGACAAGCGTGACATCCATCATCCTGCATTTCTTTAGGTTCAGTGTTGCATTAATTTAACCATATATTTCAAGGCTGCCTGTATTAATGCCATCTGGTGTCTCTAAGATCACAAGCTGCAACTGAAGGTTCATACACACAATTTCTAAAATAAATAACAAGTTTGAAAGGTTTTTTTACTAGTTTGGGCTTTTCCTGCTAATGCAAATATCTAAGGTCTGGAAAAAAACATTTATAGCTTTTAAAATTCAGGAATCATAACATGAAACATTTTCATGTCTAGTTCTAACTAACTTCAACAACAGATCTGAACAAACAGGCAAATACAATTGCATTTTCATTCTTTACCTGGGCATTTGCATACTTTGTGTTAGCGGTTCAGGCAAAACATTTGCATAATGTGCACCATGACATATACAAGATTATTACTTTTTCTTCAAGAAACAGCTATTATTCAGTTCAATAATTAACACTTGTCTCAGTTTTGCAGTTCTACTGTAAGTGATCTTGTTGATTGAAATTATTAGTGATTAAACTGCTCATCTGCATGACATTAAGTGCACTCTTTGCAAAAACATGCCATCACTCAAGATGTGTTCTGAGCACAGTGACAATTAACACCCTGCTTTTTATGATTCAAATGTGAACTTGATTATTTAAAAAATAATATCAGTAGGTAGCTTAATTAGTAAATGGCTTCCCTCCAGCTTGCATACTTCCAGCACAGATAAGGTTAAATATTTTCCTTTACGTAAAAAAGTGAGTTATTGTTAATGCTTGTCAGGAGGAAGTGGTGATTATTTCAATTTAACTCCGTACCTTTAACTAATGCTGTTATTTCTTGTTTTTTGAATTAAAGTGTACTCCTGTTGAGACTGATGGTACATGTGCTTGAGGCAGACACAAAAGAGTGTAACAGAATCGCACGCTTTCTTTCACCTGATCTTCAGACAATTTTCAAATCTGGTAAGTACTGAATAAAATACGTGATCTATTATGTGTGCATGTGTGATGAATATATTAAACCGGACATGTCAGTAGGAGTGTACTTACAATGGTCAGCAAAGCTTAAAAAGCCCTTGATTCCCTCCAAGTACTGAGAATTTTTTTCCTTATAGAAATCTGTCTTTTTCCTGAGGTCTTTCTTTATCTGTTATCTTTTGCTTCTGTAATTCAAAAATGTATCTGTATTTAAGGTTGCAATTTAGTCTTACTTTTGAGTACACATATATTGCTGTCATGGTGAAAATAAATATGGCAGAGTGGATAAAGTGGAAAAACAGTAAGCTAAAAAATGCAAGGCTTATATATTTAATATTCAGAACATAATTAAGTTTGTGTGCACATGCATAGGTGTGTACCCATAGGTAGTATACGAACAATTTTAGAATACACACCCACTCTAGTATATATGGACTTTTAAATAATTACCTAATACATTAATGTTAAATAAAGCCATAAATATGCAGATTATAAATTAGACAAGTGCCTATTGAAAGACTGTTAGAAAGATTTAAATTGAAAGAAAATTGTGTTTATAGGTTTTCTGATTCAAACTCCTTCGCAACCAGTGCGTCTTTTAACAACTTCAGCGAATGCTGTTTCAAATTCAGAGAAGGAGATCAGCTCAAGAGATTTAAATCAGGTCCTAAATCTTATCTCTACAATTCTGATTTCAGTTTGAGTCCTTCTCTACTTTCATACCAACCATCCTCAAGACGCTTTTGCTGGACAGTGGAAGTCCTTTTGTGAATAAATGTGTGAGTGGTGGTGCCTTTGTGGATTCTTGTAGCACCAGGACAGCTCTCCCACGGTGAGTAGTTGTTCCCTAGTGGCTTTCTGCTGAGCAGTTCTGGGGACTAGAGAACCCTTCTTCAGCCTTATTCTGAAGACATCTCCTTTCTTAGCCCTCCTTGCAGGCTGTATGAAACACCCATGCTCCCTTTCTTCTAAATGCCTTCAGCCTGTCTTCTTCCTTCTACATGTTATACTAATGTTTGACAGTGGCTAAGAGGAGTGAAGACTGACTGTTATGTAAAGAATATATACTCACAGGCTCTCTTTGTATATTATAACCATGTGTGTCCTAGAAAGAAATGAATGATAAATACCTAGAAAGTAATTTTTCTTGTAGCATTAGAATAATGGTTTCTAAAATAATAACCTAGATAAGTACATCTTTAATGCTGTTACCAAGCAAGAGCATGAGTGTCTGGCTGGATGGCGTCAGAGGAGGGTAAAGTGGCAGATCGAGACTAGCGTTGCTCAAAGATGGGCCAGGGATCACAGCCCCAGGTGAGCTGCACAACATACCTGCTTGCCTTATACACCTTTCCACTTCTGAGACACACTTTAAGCTGTTTGAATCTTGCTTCAGAAGGTGTTCAGGCACTTTCAGCCCGTCATGTTCCTGCAGCTTCTAGAAATCACCTTTGAAAGCCAGCAGAGGAAGTTGGAGAGGTGGTTAAAGATTTATTTAAAGAGCAGGAAAGCCAGAGAAGCTGTAATGCTTACTCAACATCATGCAGTATGGGTCTATACCCATCCGCAGCCCTCTGGAGCAAGCCAGCCTCCCCACATGAGTCACAGCAAGTCTCATTATAATTTTGAAGAACGTTCAGTCCTCTCCCTCCCCCAACTTTCCAGATATATCTGGACTGTATCTGCCCCACTTTTACAGATTATCTGTTTCTGTCAAAATTCAGGTAATTCCCAAACAGGAAGGATTTGTTTATCTAGGCTTAAAGTTGACCCATGTGCACTTCCTAGTTAGCAGCATGACTAACAAAAAGCAGGGAAACTCTAGACAAATCTGCCATCCACAGCCTTAGCAAATACGGTACCTCGTGTTGTCCAGTCCCTGCAATTCCTGCTTTGCTGGTATGTGCTGTTCTCCCAGAGCAGATAATGGAAAGGAGGACTGAACTCATGCAAAAGAATTTTGAGGAACTAAATCTCCTGCCCATGAGTTCCTGTGTGAAGTTAAATGAGTAATTTAAGCCCAGCTTTGCACATGCGGCCACCAATGGCATGTTCCTTATTTTATCCATCTATCTGTAGCTTTAGACTCTGGTCTGATTTGCAGGAGTCTGAGCCTTGCTGCAACCAGTGTCAATGGATTTAATCCTTTACGTAACTGAAGTCCTTCGTAATGCTAAGCACTCTTAAAAGTGATGTTAGGGGGGCAGAATGTCTCAAACTGAACATCTTGAGTATATACGTACTGTAATGACTCAGTACTCAGGTTCCTTCCTTGTAAAATAAAGGGAATCATGCCTCTTCACCACAGTGTGTTGTGCATATTAATTAATTACTATTTGTAAAATACTTAAGTATTACAGTGATAAAGAAAATAAATTATTTTAATAGAGTGCAGTCTATAACGTGAAGATCTGTGCACTGAACAAAACCAAAACAACACTAGTGCCCAGTCTGTTCATACGTTATGTACTCTCCTTTGCACTGTAAGACGCAATTATCCTGGAACTCTTACTTTACACCACTAGTCTAATAAAAAAGGGCAAGTAATGTGATGTTAAAAGTGCTGAGACACGCTGATAAAATGCCAGAGTAAAAAAAAAAGTTAAAGTGCCGTATCACTTTTATGGAGTATACTAAGGTAGTGCTGTTTACTTGTCAGTACTTCCCTCAGTACACTGACTGTCATTTCAGAATTTCTGAAAGTAAAATTTAATTTAATTTATTGTGGTGTAAAGTCGATGTGAAGTAAGAGTCATTTATTTTCATATATTATCAGCTCTATGAATAAACATTCCATATGTAAGACTATACTTTTAATGATACTGACACAAACCATCTACTTCCCACAACTGCACACTGTGCTGCAGAGATGTGTGATTTGTTGAGATGCACCTGTGTGGTGTTGATATACCTGAAGTGATGCCATTTTTCTTTGAATAAATATTTCATTTACAATTATGTTTTTTTACTTGTTGACATTTCTTGTGCTATTTCCCTATCCAATCTACTTTATTTTCTTGTCAGAAATCTTTGGGAAAGCACTTTGAAGTTCTCCTCAAGTTTTCTCCTCAATTTTTCTTCCTCAGAAGTGTACTGCCAAAATGAATTTTGTAAGTACCTAACTGGTAAACTATATTAATACATCATCAAAGCAATAAATCTGGACATCCCAGCTCTTTGAGGCTGCTGGTCCAAGTGCCTTAATCTCAGGACTGATCAGCTGAAGACTTGTTCTGACAGCAGAGTTCACTGTCAAAGCACAGTGTTTATTGGTTTTGCACTCTCGTAACATAACTCAAGGTTTGGTGCCCATGGTGCAGGTAACTGTGGTTAGGATGGCCATACTGGATCACCTGTCTAGCTGAGTGGAGAGAAGAAATCATTTTGGGGCTTGATTGAGCCAAGTTATGTTAGTATGAAAAGTATAACATACTAGTAAGGCCTGTTCCCCTCCCTTGATGGTAAAGCAGCTTAGACCTCTACCTCAAATTCAGACTTTTACACTGTGAGTGTTATCTGACAGCAGACTAATCCTTTCTGCATAATGTATTTAAAGATGGAAACCTTTGGGCCATCCAAAAATATTATCTCTATGTTCATATTTTAATTAAGATTTTATGAAATTCTCTACTTAGTTACAGAATCATAGAATCGTTTAGGTTGGAAAAGACCTTAACGATCATCAAGTCCAACTGTTAATCTAGCACTGCCAAGTTGTTTCAAGTCTCCTCTACAGTGTTAAATACACTTGTAATTGGGGTGTGTGGTTGATGGAAACAGTGCAAAACATGTAGTGTTGGAAGAAACAATGGTGTACTATTTTGAGATGAGTTTGATATAGACTTGGAGCTGAGTCATGGGAAGAACTGGACAGAAGTATTACAGTTATCAAAATGGAAATGTCACTTCCATTTCAAATCAGCAAGCCATATGATACTTCTATACTATTTTTAAAAAAATTCCAGTGTACCTTGTATTTGTATGACTTTGTTATCTATCATCTTTCTACTACGTAGAAATTGGAGATTAACACCTGTGTGTTAACTGGTGATCTTCTTTTTTACAGACAGAACCTCGTACCGCAGATTATCCATATTATTCAGACTACGCTTCTTTAATCACACCACCTTGTTCTAAGCTGGAAGTCAGGAACTTCACAAAATTGTTTCTGCCAGTTGTGTATTCATTGATTTGTGTCATCGGCCTAGTTGGTAACATTTTTGTAGTGATGACCTTTGCTTTATATGAAAGAACCAAGTCCATGACGGATGTGTACCTCTTCAACATGGCCATAGCAGACATATTATTTGTTCTCACTCTCCCACTGTGGGCAGTGAATTATGCTGCTGACAAATGGATTTTTGGTGATTTTATTTGCAAAATAGCCAGAGGTATCTATGCAATCAACTTCAGCTGTGGCATGCTGCTTTTGGCCTTTATCAGCGTGGATCGGTACATTGCTATAGTACAGGCAACAAAATCATTTAAACTCAGAGCAAGAACACTCGCATATAGCAAACTCATTTGTTTGGCTGTGTGGGTATCATCAATTTTAATCTCTAGTTCCTCTTTTATATACAGTGAAAATTACAGCCCCACCAATGAAACCAAAGAGATTTGTGATCACAAATTTGACAGAATGTCTGAAAGCACAATGCTGAAATCATTGCTGCTGTGCCTACAAGTGGGATTTGGATTTTTTATACCTTTCTTATTCATGATTTTTTGCTATACATTCATTGTCAAATCCTTACAACAAGCTCAGAATTCCAAAAGAAACAAAGCAATACGTGTGATCATATTAATTGTAGCTGTTTTCCTAGCTTGCCAGGTACCTTATAACGTTGTTCTTCTTGTGACAGCAATAAATATGGGCAAGCTAGGCAGATCTTGTGACAATGAAAAGATAATGTCCTATGCAAAATACATCACTGAAGCCATAGCATTTTTACACTGTTGTGTGAACCCTGTGCTCTATGCTTTCATTGGAGTGAAGTTCAGAAATTATTTTGTGAAGATAATGAAGGACCTATGGTGCATGAGATACAAGAAATACAATAAACGTAGTTCGAGGACGAACTCTGATATTTATCATTCAAGACAGACTAGTGAAATTCTGACTGACAATGCATCTTCTTTTACTATGTAATACAATTCGAACATCATTACTACCGAAGGACTCTTCCCACCGAGCAACCCGAAACAGTGTCACTGTGCCTGTGACGGCAAGTCATTTGGACTTCTTTGCAACTCTAAGGGAGCTCCCACAACCTATAACTCCTTTCAGAAAAAAGAATTAAGATAAAAGAATAACACCGTCCTGTGGAAAACTGAAATCTTATTCACCTCAACATTCATGCTCTTCTAAAGTACACTGTCTTATAATTATCAGAAAAGTGAAGCTTACAGAGGAACCTGCCTTGTCTTCTAAGGAAAAACGTCATCTCATCTGCCCTACATCACTGAAATATCCCAAAAGTACTAAGTAAATGAATCAGGTTATGTCCAGGCTCATTGTACCTACGTTTATGTTTTTTTCTGTTAATTACTTCTACCTGGAAATCCTGTTTAAGTGTAGGTCTGTGCTTTTGTTGCAGACAGATCACACTGCGGCAACATCAACTTCAAGATATGGCATTTTGAGCAAAGCATGGCAAGGGAAGCAAACAGAGAAATGAAAAAAAAAAGGCTCAAGGCTGCTGACAGAGCTGGGCTTAGGTGTTAATTCTCATACATCTTTGCCCAATTCTATACTCCGCCTGCTCATCGGGAGTTGCTTACATCAGGGCTGATACTGTTCTAAGCCAACAGTGACATGTCTATAAAAAAGAATACTAGAAAAAAAGAAAACAAAGATAACACTGAAATATCCACACAAAGGTTTTCTGACATCTCTTGAAATCATCTTCTGAATGGAGAATGGAGCTTTGCTTGACAGATTCTTCTCGATGTTTGGCACAGGATTCAGCTGCTGGAATCCATCAAAGCTGATCAGCTGGTGAACGTCTCTGCAAAAAGTTGTTTCTTTCTAGCTGAAATTCACACTCTGCTTTTTAGAAGACAACAAACTGTACGGAACTTCAATTATTCCAACACTTTTCCTTGGAACTTGATCGGTGACAAAACATGATGCGTTTCTTGGTATTTAGCTAGCCATTAGCAGAGTTTCCTTAGGAATGGATTTACTAGGACAAATACGCGTATATGAAATTTACTTTATTATCCTCAGAAATTTTTAAGGACTGCCTCTAAAAATAAAACCAGAATCTGACTTAATTCAGCCAGAATTTTTAACTGAGTCAGTGTTTGACTCACTATGGATATAGGAATATTTATGATGGTGTGTGGATTTGCTCTAGTGTAGGACATTACACTCCTACAGCTGCGTAAATTAATGCAATTTGCAGCTTGCTGTTTACCTTCATTGTGGTTCTTTTTTAAAGTCCATGGCTGAAGAGATAGCAGAGCTTGGATCACTAACCACACCATTCAGTGGCAATGAAAAGGGCCAAGAAGGATAGTGCTGGAGCTGAAGATCCCTTGAGGAAGGGCATTGATATGGCACGACACTAGTACTGCCTTGGCTGGTGCAATCCATCCTTGTTCACAGTGCAGTGTGAGGTTTTTAAATGTCAATGCCAGGTGTGATCAAGATTGCATATATTTATCATGACTGAATAACAACTTATGCAATAATATGATACAAAATTATGTAAATGCAGATGCATGCATTTGCTGTATATAGCACTGAAGATGTTCTAGAGGAGAACTCAACAAATAAAAAAAGTAACTCAAAAGTAAAAAATCCCTTCAGATCTAAGGATTTCTTGCTACATGGTATGCCTTGAAACATTCTCTTATTTGGTGCAAAATCTCTCATATCTGAATGATGTAGCCTCTCTCTCTCAAAGCCTGCATGAGGCGATGTGCCCTAGGGCAGGAAGTCCATAACTGAAGCCCATCGAGTCCCATGGTGGCTCGTGGGCAGAGCCCTACAGTGCTCAAAAGTGTACCCCCACCTTCCTGCTGGCCCTGCTGCCATGTCTGCATTGGCCTTCAGCCACCGAACAACCCAAATGCAACCCCAGCAGCAGAGA
Source organism: Pampusana beccarii (assembly GCA_013399365.1). Classification (NCBI taxonomy): domain Eukaryota; kingdom Metazoa; phylum Chordata; class Aves; order Columbiformes; family Columbidae; genus Pampusana; species Pampusana beccarii. The sequence continues at coordinate 483,602 of VWYH01000937.1, forward strand.
TGGCAGCCAAGGGGCAGTTGCTGACCCTGTCACTGTCACAGTCCCACTGGAGTGGGATCACTGACAGACCCTAGGTGGAGAGGGATGGCCCCTGGGCAGGGTGAATGCTCCATAGGTGTCAAGAAGTGGTTCCTGGCAGAAAGGTTGAGGGAGGAGGGGAGGGAGGGCAAAGCTCAGTCCCACTGGCCACCAAGGCGTTCTCCAGGGACAGGGTCCCACCACACTGCCTTGCAGATCACCAGCCCCTGGTAACCTGAGGGACCCTGGCACATCGGAAAGAGTGGTGGTGGGACACCTGCCTCAAGTGGGAGGCAACACAGACTCCCTGCTGCTGTCTTGTGGGAGGGAAAAATGCTCACTGGAAATTATATTGAAAAGTATTAAACATACCCATGATTCTTGTCAACGAGAAGCATCTTGAAGGGAAGAGGAACATCATGTGTTTGTGAGAACACAAAATGCTTGGAGTATGAATTGTGCTGATGTCAGTGTCTGGCAAATAATTGCACTGGAGTTACAGCTGAAATCTCAATTGCAACGAATGATTGCCCTGTCACTGGGAGAAATAGGGGTGAAGGGTAGGATGGGTTCCCAAGGGGCTGCTGAGCAAGATATAACTTCAGCTCCAGCCTGTGGGGCACTGGCTTTCTTGCTTACTTACCTACTTAAAAATTTAATTCACATACAATACATTCTTACCATTCTTTGTGCAATCTACTGTAAGGTAAAAGAACAAGACCAGTTCAGAGTGAAAGCAGTGGGTGAGCAGAACCCCACTGCTTAATGTTCAGAAGCAGGTGGTCATAACGGCAGGCTGGCCAACTGATGTTGCTGATGGACCCTGAGATATTCTGTCTTTCTTTTCCTGGCCATGTCAGCAGAACTGAGAGGTGAGCTAGGGTGGGTGTTGGGATTTTGGGACATGAAAAGAGCAGATTTATAGGAACCTGGGTATTACTTTCTTTGCTTATAGAGTAACTCTTTGGAGCTTGCTGTGGAGGCTGCTTTTTATTTGAATGTTTAAATTTTGTGGTAGCTGTGCAATACACTGCATAGCAAACGCATGGGGAAATTTTCTTTTTTGTTGCATGTATTCTGTTATTTTTGAAGAAAAAAGATTTAGTTTTATATAGATCTTTATTTCCTACCATATTTAAAGAGGGAAGGATACATACTGTGTTGTGTCGCGTTGTACACACATAAGATGCAGCTGATAAGCTTTGCGAAGACAATTCATATCCTTCTTCATCTGGGGCTGGGGCTGGGTTGTGGCATTGGCTGCATGTACAAGGTCTCTGCTTGTTAGCAAGTTCCATTCTGCTTCTGGTGGCTTCATGGCAGCCCTGCTTGACACTTACCATTCAAGCAGTTCAGAAGGAGGCAGGTCATCAGTGCATAGTGTTAAATAAAGGCATAATATCTCAGTGCCTAAAGCTCAATCTGTTTTCTGACACATATAATCTTGAAAATGGACCTCATCTATTAATTGGCTTTCCATAAAAAGCATCAACTTTCTTCCCATAATATTTAATTTTCCTGTGCTATCTTTTCTATTTATATATTTGTTTTCTTTGAAAAGTGATGCCCATAATTTGGTGAACCTTCAAGAGGGCCACAGTGGACAGGGGAGATAAAAGTCATTTGGGCTTTGTTGCTAGCAAGGAAAGGCACAGAAAAGAAAATGAAAATTATATGCAAAGATAGATAACAGTTTGAGATGAGTGGAAACTAAAGAGAAACAGGAAGAAAACAGTCTACAGAGAAATATTTTTGTGATGGAAGGTTGTTGATAATGATTAAGTATGTAACTCTGATTTTATTATTTAGACAAACTCTGCTTTGGATCTTTGTAGGGCAATCTTGTTGACTAGAATTGTGGAAATTTTGGGGGGTTTTGCTACAAAAATACCAAGAAGATGGTACTTGAAGATTTCAGAATTTGGATTGAATTGGAAAAAATAGTTTTAGATTAGGCGAAAATGATAATCTTTTCAAAATGTCAAAATCGTTTGTCTCATAAAACATCTAAAATGTTTTGACATTTCTGGTTAGTTTTCAGATACTATAATAAGAGCCAAGAAAATTATTTCACTAAACCACTGAAAGAGGCTTATAATCTGCTTTTTTATGCTGCTGCGGAGCAATCAGAGTATTCCCTTCTGTCACCTCCTGTGGTAGGAGGTACCACTTCTGGGTTAGGAGCTCATAATCTCCTTGTCCATGCAAAGTACAGTTCCAAAAAGAAAAAAAAAAAAAAGGAAAAAAAAAGAAAATGTTTCACCCTTAAATTGTGCTACACCAATAGCTCTTAATTGTTTTCTGGGCAGTGTAGCGTCCTTCAGGCTGAAGAGGGAATTAAATGACATCTCTTCTACTGTGAGTGAACGACATGAGACCTGGTGGTAATGATGTGACCACTAAGCAAGGAGTTGTGCTCAGGGCAGCTTTGAGCATAGTTAAGTTCCTTTTATGACAAGTTCCTTAAAACAAATTCCTCAAAACAAGTTCCTCATTTTTGGTTGAATGAACTCCTTTATCTAACCTGAGATGAAAAGTGTCTGGGTTTTACTTAGTCAAGAAAACAAAACCTATTCATTAAAAAAATATTTTGATGGTGACTTATTCAGCAAGTCAGGATCCCTTTACCTAGAAACTGGAAAACTTTTTGCTTGTACAATTTTGTAGCTGATCTCCATAGTCAGTTTTCTTTGGATTGATGATATTATATAACCCAACTGTATATCCTGATGCACCATCCATATTTTTAATGAAATCATCATCTCCCATTAATTTTCATTGCCTTTTAATTTGAAATGCACACTGAATTACTGCATTATCAATTTGAGCTAAAGCAGTCAAATTAATATGCTTGTATTAAAACTTTTTAAAGCTCTAATTCAGTTTTAGTATAGATTTGTAATTCCTAGACATTTATTTTAGTTAATACAAGTTATGAAATAATATGTATTTAATCTGTAGGAACTGGAATTTATTTATGAAGTTGTGATTCACCGAGGGCTAGGGGAAGTAGAGAACACCCAGCTCCTCCCATAAGAAACAACGGCTGAACATTGAAGAACTTTTCTTCAAAATATTAAATATCCATGATCTTTATTTATGTCAACCATAGACAACCCTGATGTTTTAATACAAAACATGGTAGTTTTGTTTGTGAATAACTTGTCATAAAGGAAAAAAAAAAATCTATCTAATTACCAAAAAATAGGTGATTTTTTTGTTTCTTAGCCTGGATTGCATCATCCAGCTATAGCTTTGTTGTGATTTCTGGTCCCATTTCTGAAAAACTTTTACAGACATAGGGAGCCATTAAAGTAGTCACAACTGGAACTCTACTTGCTATCCTTGATTTTCTTTGTTCGTCTTTTGCTAGTATTCAGTTTTTAACCTCTGAATTTCTGGTCTATATCAGATCAATTTTTGCTTCTAATCCACATAATTTGTTATTATTTTTTGCTAGTATCAAATATGTTTTTAGAAAAACAATTTCTAGGTTTTGTATTCCATTATAAAAATACAGAATGGAAGACAAAAAAGGAATACTAAGATACAGAAAATATATTATTTGTTAGAATGTGGGAATGAAGTGTATTTATGGTAGATGTTTTGATTTCTAAGTGACACCCATTTGTGAAAGTTAAAATAGTCTTAGCAATGTATCCTAGGTGAATTGTAATGTATCCTAGGCGAATTACAATGTATTGTAATCATCTGTCTCATAATAACATTTTAATAGAAAAATCTAAATACTTTTGTATTGATTTTTCTAATTCAGATTCAGAACAGATTCAGCTCATAACAACAGTACTAAAAATAGTACTGTTTTCAGGGGCTTTTTGCAGTTTGTGGCCTTTTCAGACCCGATGGATGTATTTGTTGGTGTTACACTTCAGAAGCAACTGCTAGTAATAAAGGACAGTATCAGCAGGGATGCAAATTGTCCGAACAGGAATTGAATAACCTGGTGTACCTTTTACACCATGGTTAATTTGGCATGAACACAGTGTTTGTTAATGAAAACATTATTTCATATAAACAGGATTTTTTAAACTGGCTTATAAATGCAGGAAGCATTCTCTACTCTGTGTTCACTAACCTCTCTCGTTCTTGTCTTAGGCTGCATGCAGCTGGATTAATTACAAAATATTTCTAACTGCTGCTGCTGTCAACATCCTCCCTCTCAAATTTTCTATGAATACCTGTAGTTTTGTAATTTGACTTTAAAATCTGTTATTGAAAGAAGCTATAGTAATCATGGTTTTAAGATAGCTTTATTGCTCACAGTAGAGGGTTAGATTTCTTTTCACTTTTTCTGTTCTTTGCATTTATTTCCACAAATGTACATGTTATTATTTTGTGGTAATGACACAACAGCAGAAACAGGTTAACTTGCATGAATTTATTACTAAAGTTGCAAAATATTGGATGTAAAACCTCAGTGATATCTAATTCCACTCACTTGATCTTTGTATGAAATACTAGCTAAAATGCTTTCTTATTTGCATTTGTTAAGCCACATTTAAGATATTCATGCTCAGATTATCCCAAACTAACTTGCTGTCTCTTAAGTCTCTATAGATTTAAGGCCCAAATACATGTTTTTAATCACTTAGTTTAGCCTTTTAATATAATAATATTTCAGTATATTATAAATACATAACTAATAATATATGTGCATTATAAGCTTTACCTTGTTGCTTTCTTCAAACCTAAGGTTTGTGGCTAAACTGAAATTGCATAAGATTGTTGCCTGTTCTGTCTGCCGATATGTCTCTTCCTAGAGAGTTGTTACTGCTTCTTCTCAGTGAAGGAAGACAAAAACAGATAACCTCATTTTCTCTGAAAATAGAGTAGTTTTCCTCCTTTCAACCTTTAAGTGTTTTTATCTGATCTTGATAGGTTTGATAACGGTAAGCTGTTACTTTACCACCAAATGTTCACTGGCAACTGGAACATCTGGAAGTGCAACAGCTGCTCTTCTGCAGAATCGGGTGCAGCTGTGCCTCGTTAAGGTCTCAATAATCATGAAGGGCCACACTGTGTGCTTATTGTGCAGTTCCAAAGACAAGTATTTTTGCTGGTTTTCCTTACAAAACATTCCAAAATCAGTGAGTTTTTAAAATGTGTGTGGTTTTATTTGTTTTTTTGTTTTGTTTGTTTGTTTGTTTGTTTTCCTTCCCTCCCATGATAGAGGCATCAAGTTATTTAACCACTGATACATTCTCTAAGGATATTTATGGACAAATATTTCCTAGCAAAAAAAATGTTTAAGAAACTTATTTCTCTGAATGGCTTTCTACAAGTCTCCCATTCCCAGGTAAGACTTCGTACCTGACTCTGAGTTCTGCTCACACCTTTTTGCAGTGTTTTATTCACAAGTATGAGCTGGGCTTTCAGGTTATTGAAAGTTATTGTGACTCAGGTGATGGTCACCAGTGACCTCCTAAAGGGAGGTAGCTTTTTGAACTTTAGCAAATACGAAGCTGTGTTTCAAAATAATCCCAGAGAATGGTGCAAAACACAGGAAAAATAAGAATGTAAACAACTGGAATAAACTCTGAAGTTCCTTCATAGTTCTGCACCTGGTCTTTAAGTTCCGTAGAAAATCAGTTGAATTATTTTTGTTGGATTTTCAAAACTTGGTGATAGTAGTACACTATTGTTTTGCATCAAGAGGTGCTGGTGTGTTGCGATTGCAGTAAGAAAGGCACTCAGACTCTATAAAGTATCATTCAAAATACTATTTTATTAGAGCTGAGGCAATAACGGCAGAACAACATAGAAATAAGAAATCCCCAGTTGCTCGTGCAAAGAGATCTTTTAAAAATAGCACTGTATTATTTATTATAAAAGTATCTATTTGGTGTGTTTACATACCAAAACTGTGTATGACACAGATATTTCAACAGATAATGCAACATACGTTATGGCACATGTTTACCCTTCTTGGAGGAGGGAGCTGGACAGTCTTCAGAGGTTTCAATGATCAAACGTAACCATGTGTTCTATGACTCTACAGACTGAAATAAGCAAGTTGCTTCATTGTCTTCTCTTTGGAAAACTATGTGATATGGAGAATACCAACTGTTTTTGTATTGACCGGGCATCCAATTTTTCTTAGCAAGTCAGATCCTTTATAAGATAGTGTTTATTTGTAATGGCTGGTGTTGTGTTAGCATCTGAATGTCTGTTAGTTTTACTGTGTGTAACTATACGTTTAGATGATTCTTGTCTGCATTATACTAGTTTCATACTGTTGCAATTCTGAAAATCACTATCAACAGATTGTCATAGGTACATATTTGCACTTTTTCACTATCTCACTTAGAAGATTACTGAAATCAAAGGGTCTTTGTCCCCTAAATTCAGTCCCTGCTCAGTCTGTAAAAATAAATTTCTGGTTGATATCTGTATATTTTCAATTCACAAAGTCATATGATTTAATTAAACACTATAGTTCCACAAGAAGGGAAAATAAACACGTACAGCGCCACAAAAACTGCATTTCTCTTGTTTGAAACCTCTCTCTTTGGTTTTGTAGTTAATTGCATTATGGGAGGATATTGAAGGACAATTTCATTTTATGCATTTCAGAGTCTGGTAGCATGAGCAATTTGTAATATTCACAAAGACTGAAAATGCTCAAGAGATTTAAGTGAAGACCAAGTTTTGATACAGCATTGGTAGAATGAAATTATTGGCAGAGAATATAGAAAAGTTCTTTATTTTGCTGCTCAGTTATACATTGCATGATCTCTGATAAAGTAATGGTTATTTGGTAGTGTGTGCAGTGAATTAAGGTGTTGGCTTTTTTGTTTCTTTGTTCGTTTTGGTTTTTGTTTGTTTGGGTTATTTATTTGTGGTTTTGGGTTTTTGTTTTTTTTGGTTTTGTTTTGTCTTTTAAAATCTGTTTGCCCTTTAAGTAAAAATACATTCTTGTGTAAAAACTACTCCCAAATACTGTTTCATTGCAGAAATGTTCACAGTTTTAATGTACATTTTATACATTTAAAACAAAATTTAAAGTAACTGGTTTTAAGGAAAAAAGGAGAAAGAGGTAAAATAAAGACAAATAAAGAGCCAAATCTGGATTGAAGCACAAAATCCAAATCACAGACATTCTTAGATCTTTGTAAAGGCCTTCACAGCAAACCACAAACCTAACAGCTCTTTGAAGGGTTCTGCCTGGACGCTGCGGTTGTAACCAGTCCGTGACCTTTCTGTCAGTGCCCTTTATCACCTGATAAAAATTAGTATTTATTGTTAGAGCTGTAAAACCAGGTTCTCAGGAAACCTTCTTGACTCCAGCTTGTCTGCTGACTTCTGCCTTACAAGAGAACTTCTGGGAATGCGGTTATCGGAAATTAATATTCCTTAAAAACTGCATCCTCCTACAATGGCAGCTAATATGCCTGAGACATGGGCAAATTTGGATACTCCAGAGGCCTGAGAAAGTCCCGAGTTTCTCCAGTCGATAACTGGAGCATACAGAAATCTTGTTAGACATGGACTAGTTCATACCCTTCTTGCCTCAAGACAGGAGCCAAAGCACGACAGTGGACTGAAAGGATAAACAAAAGTTACCACATGACAGTGCAGGATATGGGATCTGACAGCTACATACTCGGTAATGTTTTCTGCATATGTTCATTTATGACTCTTCCCACGGACTTTCGTATCCCATAGTGCCAGGCATAGAAAAATCTCAGGGGGAAGATGCTAGGAGGAAACCTCAGCTGTTATAGGATCTGACATCAGCTGAGACATACTCATATTTACAGGGTTCTGGCTGCAGAGAGGTTTATGCCCCTGCATTCCCAGATAGTGACTGCCACTATCGGATGCATTATGTTTGAGTAGAGAAGCTTAACTGGAAGAATTGCGCACAAAAGGAACTTTACAGTGAGATTTTAAAATACCCTTAGTGAAGAGCAAAAGGCACAGCTCTCAAGATAATACTGTCCATGGAAGTCTGCCTTGCAAAGGAAGGAGGGGTTAGTGGTAATTGGCAGAAAGTCAGTTTTGTTGATGTAAGCTGTAGCCACATTATTGCTGTTATAGTACATTATAGCCAGGGTGCCCCTCTTGTGGACTTTGCTCAAGGTGGCCTGGTAATTCCAGCAAGAAAAGTAGATGTGGCGATATAAAGAGACTGAGTCAATTATGTAGTATCACCTAGTTCAGAAATATAGCAGTGCTCTAATTTAAAAACTTATTGTATATATATATGTATATAAAAATTATTATTGTTACTGTCTTCTCAATCCGAGTTTGGAGGCTTGGGAACTTTTCAGGTTTTTCATCAGCCTGAGTTCTGTAGCTGGTAAGTTATGCAAAAAAGCCACTGATCATCGATTACGAATTTTTGAATTTTCACATTTAATATCGTGACATGTTGTGATACACTGATGCTGTCCTGAGAACCTTTTCAGACGGTATGCGTTTCTTTTAGGTGTAACATTATTTTCGTTGTTACATTTTTAAAAAAACATCTGCGTGCTCACATTTGTGTTGTCTGTTTGCTCACTCAGAATAGTGCAAGATTTCCCTCTAGTGGTTAAAACTCGTACAAATTTTCTGAAAGCATAGTGCAGTATCTGTATTACCTAGTTTTTTGTAATTTTACACCACAAAAGATGCGCAGGAATGTCACTTTAAATAGATGTTATTTGTAGATGTAATCAAAGCTGCTCTGCAGCCTGAATAAACAGAGACATACTACAGAGCGCAGTGCAGTCATGCAGTTTACTTTTTTTTCTAAAGTCAGGCCTTTTTTCATCGTTGTGGGCTTGAGTTGTCTTGTGTAATGGAGAATATGTACCCATTTATATCAGCACACATAACTTTCCCCTTCCTCTCTCGGTGGGGGGCGGGTATTCTTCAGTTAATGGATCCTTTTTGTGTGTGTGTGGCAGACACCAGTGTCTCCAGAGAATTAAACTCTGGCCCTTTTTCACCCTGCCTGCAAACCCCTCTTCTTCTAAGACACACCAACAGATCACACAAGGGATAAAGCATCACATGGTCATTCCAGAATTTCAGGCTTGCTTTCTGGGAGCTATTTGGTTAATTCCTCTTCTGTCTAGGGAATAATTTATCGAAATGTACAACAGGAGAGGAAGTTTGAAAACCATTGTCAAGCTGGTTTTGATTACTATTCTATTTTGGGGTTCAATTATAGTGAGTTGCCCATGCCTACTTGTTTTGTCTAAGGGAGGTACTGGTTTGCTGCACTTGTCAATATATAAATTGATCCCAGTTCCACCCTGAAAATTCTACATATCCTTGATTGCCAGGGAGTAAGTAGAACTATTGAAAAGGATTGGGCTGACCTTGCTGTATGGGAATGTTGTGCAAGATTGGCGAGGAGTTTAGTTAAATGTAAATACACTCAAAGTGACTTGCACCTGTCTGTAGAAAAAGCACATACATCACACTAATTGTTTTACTGACCTTGTGTGCTTGGCGAGTAGAACCTCTGTGTTAGATTACATAGGCCTGTGAGAAACTCCAGGCACCTTATCACTATGTCTGAGATTCCCGCTTTGTTGTGAGAAAGAGCGGGAGGCTGCGCCTGCCTGAAGCCTTGAAATACAGGCGAGCTCAGCAGGCCCAGTGATCTTCCAGCAGGGCTGAACGTACCAGCGCCTGCGTCCCCGCTGTGTCACCTCTGCCTGGGAGCTTAGGTGCCACTTCGGAGATCCCCCAGTAGAGAGGTAACTAAAGTAAAACTTGCTCTTTGCAATTGTATTCATGGCCTCTGGCTCTTCTTGCGACGTGCCTGTGTATGTGTACACACCTTGCAGAGGCAAATGTCTTTTTATGTAGAGCTTTTCCTCCAGATTTAGTTGTACATAGTTCCGATAGCTTCTTCATAAGCTCTATGTAACATTTATGTATGTATTTGTACACATGTACTTATATATTATTTCCTTATGTATTTACATATTATGTGTGTATTTATACACTTAGGTAGTGCTTCCTGGCTTGGGAACTTTCAGGAGTCGTTTTCATCCGGATTTATCTTCCCTAAAATGCTTGTCAGAGGTCCCTGTGCCCTAAGTGTCCCTGCTGGTTCATATTTGTCTGCTTCTCGAGGCTTTGTGGTACTTCCTCTGCTAGACAGCCCCAGCTAAAAGTACAAGCAGGGTAGACTTCAGCTGATTTTAGACTGAATTTTGCTCCCATTATATTTGCTCCCATTACTTTTTCTTCTCGAATAGGATTGATTTTGGATATGAGAGGACTGCCAACATCTCACCGTGTTAGTGCCATGGATGCTGAGGATGTGGCAGCTCAGTAACAGCCCCACTGTGGGACAGAGGGTTGGTGTCGGAGGCTTGGATAGGAAATGGGCAGTGAAAGAAATGTAACATGCCTATAATATGAGAACATAAGAAAAACTGTAGGACACTTACAGTTCCGGAGGCATCTTTATTACGACATGCTGATGGCTTTTGTTTAGCTTCATCCAATTTGTGACCTCCTTCCATGTTTGTTTTCAATTCAAGGCTAGTCTTTCTGTTGGGGCTGGTGAAAGGCACTGAAGTGCAGGTGATTTTCACATCATTGACAGAGACAAGCTATGCGATATGTTCACAGGCAACAGGGTTGCTCTTTGGTTCAGCTTCTGCTGCCTGTAGCTGTGTTTTTTTCAAGTGCTTCTTTCAGTGTGACTGAGAACAAATCAACAGGAAGGTCAATAAATTGTATAGTGCAGATATGTGTGAGGAGGTAACGGAAGTAGTAAGTACCCAGAAAGAAACTTGGAGAAAAAGAGTGAAGTTAAGCAATAAAATTTCCATATTGGAAAGACATTTCTCTCTGGAACTACGTTAATTTATTTTGTAACATATAGGATTCTAGTTTAGTTGTATGAAACAAAAAACACAATCTCATCCCTTCCTCCAAATCTCTTATCTGGCAAAATTTAAGGGAAAGAACTGGGTCTAAGTAACATCTGTTCCCCAGTCACAGGTCTCTTCTCTGACATTTTGACTTTTTTTTTCCTTTAATTTGTTCATCCTTTCCCTCATTTTGCAGTGCTGTTTGTTTCTTATTTTGCATCTTTGTAGAGCTACTTGAGTTGGTCTCGCAGTAGGCAGGAGAAGAAACTGAGGAATCTGCAATGTGAAGGGAGCTGACTGCTAAATGGATGTTCTTTCTGCAGTGACTTTCCCTCTGCTCCAGCATTGTGGAGCTCTCCTGAGCAAGCTAAACAAGGCAGCTGTTTCAGCACTTCTTTGAGCTGCATTTTCAGAATATTGATCATATTTAACTTTAATAGGTAGCTAAGCTATCCTATATTTAATAGAGGTCTTTTTCTATACAGCGTGGTGTACAAATGAGAAACAAAAAATTCTGAACAAACTGATTTGGAAGATTTCGACTGTGACAATAATTCTGTTGTTGTGAAACTTGAATGAACAATATGCACGGCAACAGAAATCTCTCCTGAGGCTTCTTTGCAGAGGCCAAGATAAATCATATGCACTTAAAGTACCCTGGAGTATCCTAAATGGTAGATTATAAATGAGCTGTGCTTGAATGATAGTAACTCGTGTCAACTAGATTATGCTGAATTGTGGATACTGTTACTAAGCTGCTAGTAATGTACACTCAAAACTAGTAAACAAATCACACTAACAAGTAACCAATTCAAGAAGAGCAAGCCCTTATGCTGTGGCAGCTACATCCTGGGGGAAGTCATGAGCTTGATCTGAAACTGCTTATCCAAAAAACCCAAGAGCAAGTACCAAAAGGCTGGATGTCACAGAAACTTAAAAAACTCCAAGCAAATGAAAAAACCCCAAACAAACAAAACCAACAACAACAAAACCAAACACAAATAAACAAGAAAAAAGTAACCAAAAACCAGAAAAGTGAGTCTGTGCTTTACGTTTTGGCTGCTTTCAAAGACTCCATCTTGCTAGTGAGGCAGCTGGCAGCATCTTGCTGCAAGAAGACCTAGCATCCACTTGGAGAAAGAAGGGAAAATTCTAGAAAC
>VWYH01000939.1:1243-14773 GCA_013399365.1 Pampusana beccarii
TCCCCCATCCTCTCCCTCTCCCCATCGCCCCCATTGTCCCCATTGCCGCATCGTCCCCATCGCCCCGCCGTCCCCATCATCCCCATTGTCCCCATTGCCCTATCATCCGCGTCCTGAAGAGCTGCTCAGCACAGCTGGGGGTCCCACGGCCGGATGCTCCCCCCAGCAGCCCCCAGGCCCCTGTAACACCCATTGGTCCCCAAGTACCCTGGGGTGTGGGGTGGGACACCTGGGTCAGGGCGTTGGGGGCAGTGAGGTGGCCGGACAGGGGCTGCTGGCTGTGCCAGGGTCACGGAGACCTGGCAGCTTGTCACGTGCCAGAAGCACACCATCGTCCCCTGCCCCAGTGGCACCCATGGGTGCCCCCTCATCCAGCACCCTCAGGGCAGGGGGGCGGCACAGGGGGCCCCTTCCTGAGGGTGTGGAGCCCCAGGACAGCCCCGTGCCCAGCAGGGTGACACCAGACACGTGACGCCAGGGCAGGCTGGGGACCTTTACTGGGGCACAGCCAGGGGCACACACCACCCCCACGGGCAGGACCCCCTGCTGGCCCCGTCATGGGAGGTGCAGCGGGGGCCCTGCTCCTGTCCCCAGCCCCCGCCCTTCCCGATCCACTCCAGCGTGTGGTCGATCCACGCCTGGTCTTGGAGGCAGCCAGGGCCGCCTCGGCACCTCCTGCCCTGCGGCCGCTCTGCAAAACCCGGCGCGGATCCGCGCCCCGCGGACGGGGCTGAGGCGCAGGGCCCGATGGGGGAAGCCCAGCGCTGCGCCCTGGGTGGGCTGGGGGCGGCCACCCCCTCAGAAGGACGTGACCTTGCTCTGCTCCTCGCCGTTGCTCTCCTCGTCGCTGTCCTTCTTGGCTGCCAGGTTGACATGGCCGAAATGCTCCAGCCTGCTGGGAGAGGGGCATCGGCAAGGCATGGCCCCCCACGGCAGGGCACCCCGACCCGCTCCCCCGGGGCATCACCGCCGGCGATGCCAAGGGCACGCCAGGCCATGCGCGGCACCGCCGGACTGTGTACGGCACCGCCGGCACGCGACCGCCCCCAAGGGAAACCGAGGCCTGGACGGGGGGCCCAGTGCCAGCCCCGCAGTGCCGGGCTGTGGTACCTGGCGGTGCCCAGGGTCTCCTGGCGGCCGCTCTGCTTCCTGCGACGGGAGAGAAGGAGTGAGCGGTGCCCAGGGCGGCCCCATCCCCACCCTGCAGCACCTGCTCTCGGCCTCGGGCACAACCAGACCCCGTGGCCCCCCCCGGGCCGGCAGCCCCACTGAGGTGGGTGCAGGACGTGTCCCCACCGCAGCGCCCCACCTGCGCATCCGGATCTGCCAGAGCCGGTTGACGAGAAGGACCACGAAGACGATGAAGAGGAAGACGACAACGGCCGTGAGGCCGACAAGCCAGGGCTGCAGCACCTTGGGGCTGGTGCCTGCGCGGCAGGGGACAGGGTGGGGACCGGGATGGGGATGGCTTCAGGCAAACCCCATCCTGCAGAGGACAGGACCCCCCGTCCCATGGCACAAGGTGCCGGTTGTGCCGAGCCAGGCACCAGGGGACATGAGACACCAGGGGACGTTTTCAGACACCCCTCACCCCTCCCCACTGTCCCTTGGGTGCTGAGGAAGCCACCCCGACACAGCCACCCTGTCCCTGGCAGAGCACGGGGGTACCCAGCAGGGGGGAGGGCACTGGGGACAGCAGATGCCCCCAAGCCTTTCTGCTCTGCCCCCAGAAGGGTTGCTGCCGGGGCACTGGGACACACTGGTCTTACTGGGAAGGTCTCCCAGGAGCTGATCCGATGCCCTGGGGCGGGCATGGCCACCCCCCTAAGGGCACCGTGGGGCGCAGGGGTTCGCGGGGGCACCTACCAGCCTGTCCACGGACCGGGGCGGTGAGGACAAGCAGGACCAGGAGCGAGAGGGGCTGCGAGGCCCTCAGCATTTTCGGGTGGAGGTGGCAGAGGGAGCTGGGGCACGGCCGGATCCTGTACCCCGAGCTGGGCTCCTCTCCTGCGCTGCTGCTGCTGCAGAGTGCAGGCACCGCTCTCTGCACCCAGGGCCAACGGGCGGCTTTTATTGGGCTCAAGAGGACAAGTGCCACCAGGCTCCATGGCAACATGGCCCCCGTAACCCTGGGGAGGTGGCACCTCTCCCCTGGCCCAGCCACCAGCCCCCCGCGGCAGCCAACAGCCCCCTGGGGACCACAGGGGCAGCCCCATGCCCAGGGCTGGGGTCCGCCAGCCCCGGGTGGGTGAGCGGATGGGGGGACAGATGGACGGGGAGGTGGGTGTTCGGAGGGACAGACGGATGGATGAGTGGGTGGGTGGATGGATGGATGGATGGACAGACAGATGTGTGGGTGGATGGATGGACAGAACCCAGCACAGAGGAGCGCCCAGCCTGCCCTCTCCCCATGTGGCACCGCACCGCTGTCCCCGCTGGCAGATCCGGGCCCGTGTCCCATCCCCACAGACACAGCCCCTGCCCTGCCGCAATGGGGCAGCACGAGGGGGAGCGCAGTGCCAGGCCACCCCCCGGCTCCGACCCCGGCCCGGGCCAGCTGGGCCCAGATGTGGCGGCTGGTGCCGGCAGGAACCCAACGCGTGCCCAGGGAGTGCCTGGATGCGGTGAAGGGCTAAATATTAACGGTGTTATCAGCGAGACCTTGGAAGGGTGAGCTGCTCCACTTCACCTCACAGCCCCCACCCGCCCGGGCACAGGGGAAACTGAGGCATGGGGTGGTGGGCAGCACCCCAGGGAGAGCCCGTGGGCTTTGTCAGGACCACCCTGCCCATGGTGGCTCCCCAAGGGGTGAAGGGACAAGGGGACAGTGTCCCCACCAGAGACACGTGGTGGGGCGGTCCAGCCTTGTTGTCCATACAACACAGCCCCCATCCCCAGTGCCCCCACCCAGAGCCCAAGTGGGGCTCATGGACACTTTGTCCCCCAGGATGGGCTCTGGGGGCAGCTGGGGGTGCCACTGAGTTCCGTTGCATTGGGAGGGGGCCCAGCCTGGCAGCCCCACGGCACTGGGGGGGCCGGCGGGCAGGGGCAAGTCCACCCTCAGCACACAGCTGGCGGCCCCCCCTCCCCGTGTGTGCACGGGTGTGCTGACCTGGGCCTCCCCGCAGGTGTGCGCGCCCTGTCCGTGCCCCCTGCGCCCCCACCCGGGCCGTGCCCGCCTGCCAGGGGTTTGCACCCCGGAGCACCCACCTTTACGGACCCACGCGTGCCCCCAAACCTGCATCCCTCCCCACGCCTGGAGGCCAGTGCAGCTCCACCGAGGGACTCTGCTGTCCCCAGGCAGGGTCAGGGTGTCCCAGGCCTGTCACATTCCCGTTCACCTGGCTAAAGGGTGAGCGAGCACGGCTGGGGCAGGCAGCTTTATTGGGGGGCAGCGACAGCAGCCCCAAAATACGCGTGTGGGGCTGCGCTGAGGATGGTTAAGCCACACGCCAGCACCGGGCAGCGTGAGCCCTGAGTCCGAGCCTGGGCCCAGGGCCACGCTGTGACCCGACGGCTGGGCACGGCTGCGGGGTCTGGGGCAGCAGGGGGGGTCCCCTGGCCCTAGAAAAACCTCTTCTGGTGGGAGTCGGCGAAGGAGATGGAGCCGCGCGGGGCCGTGCCGAGCAGCCCCAGCTGGATGTCCATGCCGGGCAGGGCGCCGGCGCCTTCACCCTCCGGCTTCCCCTCTGCCGGCACCCAGGCCTCCTCCAGCCACTCCGCCTCTGCCGCGGGCCCCTCGGCCATCACCGCCTTCTCCTCCTCCAGCTTGGGCCCGAACGCCCAGTCTGTGCAAGCAGAGACGGAGCCATCAGCATCACATCCCCACCATGCAAAGGCTCCGGGTTTGGGGGTCCCCCCCCACCCAGCCCCATAGGGAGCCCCAAAGCTCAGCCCCGCTCTGGGCAGCACTCACCGGCGAAGTCGTGCACCAGGTCCTTGATGAGGTGCCCCACGATGGCGTACGCCACCACCAGCACCAGGGTGGCCGCCATCACAAGGTAAAGGACATAGCGGGGCAGGCGGATGCTGTCCAGGGCGGGGGGTTTGTAGTCCACGTACAGCACCTCGTCCTCCTCGGGGGGCGACTGCAGCAAGTGCCGGGACCCCCAGGTCCCCCCGCTGCCGGGGAGGGGGGTGCTCCCTGCCATGGCCACCGCCAGCTGCCCCGCACCCCGGCCCGGAGCCACCGAAGCTGCTGCCACGTGGGGGGCCACGGGGGAGAGGTGGCATCAGGGTTGGCCGAGGCTCCTTGGTGCCGGCAGCTCACGGGGACAGCGGGGTCCCCATGCCCGGTGGCAGCACCGCTCGCGCTCTGCTCAACGGGGAGCCCGCGGCCGCCCAAGGGCGCGGTGCCTGCGGGAAGGAGCTTAGTGCTGGTTAATCCAGGCCCGGCCCGGCGCGCTCAGCCCAGGGGGCGACCAGCGGGCTCCGACACGGCCCAGGGTCCCCCGAATCTGCTCCCCTGGCAGCACCGCAGGTCCCTCCGTGCGGTGGGAGCGGGGGGAATCGTCTGCAGCTGGAGAGCCCCAAAGGCAGGGACGGGGAGGGACGCCCCGAGGCCTCCCCCCTCCTGCAGCTCAGTTAAATCCCTCAGCAGGCCCCGATCCCCCAAGCAGATGGTGTTAAATCCTGGACGCAGCAGCCTCTGAGGAAGGAGGTGATGGGCAGAGGGGATGGAGCCACAGCCCTGTGCTGGGGGGGGGTCCTGCAGGGCCCCCTTTGCTGTGCACAGTCCAGGGTGCAGGGTTTGGCCTGAACCACCAGCAGCCCCAAAAAAACCCCAAACCCTTCCCGGGCTGGGTTGGCCAAGGAGCGATGAGGGTGCCCGTGGGGTTCGGCGTCAAGTCAAGGCTCAGCGCCCAGACCTTCCTCCACCCCAGCACCCATGACGGCCCTACTGCACCCAGGCTGCCCCTGGCCAAATCCTGGCCACAAAAATGCCAGTTTCATGCCAATTTGGGCTTAAAAGGCATTTGAGGCAACGGAGGCAAACGCGGGCACAGAGATTCAGAAACAAACCTGCGCAGTCTGAGTGAGTCACCTGTGGAAATGCTGGGGAACAGCAGAGAGCAAGGGTTGGAGCAGTGGGGTGATAAGTGAGACAAAGACGGCAGCATAGCCCAGAACGGCGCTGGCAGCGTGCCGTCCCGATAAGGTCCCAGCGTGGGGCCAGCAGCTGCCTCACAATGGATAATACAGCAAGGGGCAAACGGCAGGTCCCCCCACCCTGCCCCATCGCCCGTGGGGAATGGAGAAAGGGGCAAAGACGCCCCAAAGCTCGGCGGTGCCAGCTCGGTCCTGCCCACCACCCAGCGGCTACGGAGGATGAGGGAATTGGGGCAAAAAGTCCCGGAATGGCTGCAGACTCCACAATGGTGTGAAAACACCAGGTCTTTGTATCCAGTGCTGAGGAACAGAACATCACACACAGTGACCCCATCCATAGCACTTGGGCACAGGTGTCTGACTTCCAGGAAGCACGTACAGGCGAAACCGGTAAAACTGCCTTCCCTGGGGCCCGGAACTGGGCCAGAGCTGGGGCTCCCTGCACCAGCGGTGTCCCCAGGCACCAGAGCCCTGGGGACCCCGCAGCAGCAGCTTTAGGACCCCAGGACTGAGCCCGCGAGTGACTTGCAGGGGACTCTGGGCAGGGGGAGAAGCCCCATGAGCAGGATGCCAGTCCCCACAGGGCAGCGGGACCCACCGGCCCCTCTGCGGGCAGCACCGGGGGGGCAGCACCTGCCCCCCTCCCTGAGCCTGCCAGCGCTGTGGGGAGGGGGGGTTACCCCGTGCCATCAGTGACCCCACCTTGTGCTCTCTCCTCACATTATGGTTGGGCTTGATGATCTTAAAAGGTCTTTCCCAACCTCAGTTATTCTGTTGTACGGTTCTATCACGGCAGCCCAGGAGCTGGGCTCTGATCCTGCGGCGCTGGGCGCACCCCACATGTGGGTTAGGGCTAAATCACAGCTCAACTCACACAGAAGCTCCCCCCACCAGCACTTTATTCCCTGCCAGCCCCCCTGCGCCCACACTGGGCTGCCCGGGGGGGGGTTGGGTGCTGGGTGATGGCAGCAGACACCAGCCTGAGCCCTCCCAGGTCTGGTTAAACACGGGGGGAAGTCCGGGCAGGTTCTGCCTCACCCTGTAAGCCCTATGGCAGCGCCATTCCCTGCAGAAAGAAAAAGCGCAGCCAAATCTTCCGAACTTTGCCATGAAACAACCCCCCTCCCAGGACAAAGGCTGCCGCAAGCACAGCCCCGGCCTGCCACGGCAGGAGAGGCCAAACCCACAGCAGCTCCTCTGGCGCGGAGGCAATGAGGGACCCAGCTCAGCACCAAAGGCGATTTTGAGGCATCGCACCGCTACGACCCAGGAGAGCGGGTGCCTGGAGCCAGCCCTGGCCCCCCAGCACAGGAAACACGGAGCTGTTTCACACCGACCCGCCACAGCAGCACAAGCCCAGAGCAGCCCCGGGCCGGGTGCAGCTGACAGGCTCCGACGTGCACAGCGGAGCCCACCCAGTCCAAGCCCCGAGCCAGGCTGTGGGCAGGCACTGCTGATCCTGGCAGGGAAAAAGAGGCCGATCCAGGAAACAGGGGATGGCGGCGAGGAGAACAAGTAGCAGCTCAGCCTGGATTTGGAAGGAGAAGGTGGCTGTAATTGTGCCAGAGAGCAAATCCAATTCCTCCTCCGCCTCCAAGGCACAGATCCACGACGGAGGCGGCCGTGAAAGCACAGCCGGGGGGGCGGGAGGCAGCGCCCCAGCCTGTGCCCCCCCAGCCTGGGCTCAGGCAGAGGCCTGCAGCTTGCAGAGCCCGTCAGCATACTGGAACTGGGTGCCGTTCTCGTACTCATACATGTCCAGAGCCACCTCGCAGCTCTCCCGCACCACCCGCTCCTCGTCGTGGGCGAAGGCGCGCAGGGTCTCCAGGCAGGAGGGGCGGGCGATGGAGCCCAGGGCCTCGGCGCACTCGTGCCGCACCATGGGGCTCTCGGTGCGGCTGCGCAGCGCGGCTGTCAGCTGCGGGACACAGGTCTCATCCTGCATCTGGCCCAGCACGTAGCCGATCTCGTGGCGGAACAGGGCGCTGCCGCAGCGCAGGCCTGCAGGGAGGAGACAAGAGTGAGCTGACACGGCAGCGTGCATGGGGATATCTGGCTAGAGCCTCCCCACCCAAAAACCAGGGATGCAATGGGGCGGGCTGGCCTGGGGGTGAGAGCCAGCAACTGCCATCCTAGACCAGTGGGGGCTTTTGGGGAAGGGGACAGAAGAGCTACAGGAAGGCCCATCCCACGCTGCTCCCTGACTCGGCACAGCCGGGGCATCCACGGCACCCTGCAGTGCGGGGACGCCCTCTTGTGACGGTGGCACCTGCCTGTCCCGGGGAGCCGGCGCTGCTCACGGGCCCTGCGCAATGTGCTTGGGGCTGCGTGGCAGCACAGCCACAGCCTCAAGCCGTCCCGTGCTGCAGGCTGGAGCAGCCACAGCGGGAGCTCGCAGATCCCTGCACGCCTTGTCTCGCGGTGCAGACGTGCCCTCGTCCCAGGTGGCTGGAGAGCCTCGTCCACTTCCTTCGGGCTGAGGAATGGGTCCAAACAGTTCTAGAGTTGTGGTCTGCCCCTTCCCCACTCCAGAGATATTCACTGCCCTCTTCAGAGCTATTCCCAAGCCCCATGATGAGGTTGGCAGCCTCTGACTTTCCAGGATGGGAGAGCAGGACCCCGACACCCTGGGGACAGGTCCCACCAGGAGACAGCAGATCAGACTGGTTGGTCCCAAGCCAACAGTACAGACTCTCCCACCTGGACCCATAGAGAGAGGGGGCCTGGAGGATGGTGAGGGGGCTGTGAAACACCAGAGAGCACAGAGCACTTTGCAATGTGGCTCCTGCAAGCAAGCAGGTGGATAGCAGCTCTAGAAACAAACATGTGAAGAGCTTAAGAGGAGCCCCACAGCTCTGGCAGCCCTGGATTCAGGAAGGGCAAATCCTGGATTAACCTATACAGACTTAGAGCAAGGAGACTGCAGACAGCCTCTCGCCAGCCCTTACCATCCGCCAGCGCCAGCACGGCAGCCTGGCCCCCCAGGTTTCGCAGGGCAAACATGGCTCTGTAGCGGTCGAACAGTGTGCATGACTCATCCAGGAGGGTTTTGTGAAGTTTGGCGATGTCTTTCTCCTCGGCAGGAGGGGCAGGATCCACAGAGAGGTAGGGGCTGGTGCCTGGCTCCTGCTTGTTCTCCTGCAGCCACTCCAGCCTCTTCACCGCCAGCTGACACGTCTCTGCCACCTGTGGGGATGGGGACACAGCCCAGGCTGCAGGATGGCACCATATGGTGCTAGGAGGGTGCCCAGGGCTTCCTGACTGCAGCTGGACACCAGCACACAACAGGAGGCCACTTGTGGTGTCCCTGTCCACTGCCAGGGCCTGCCCAGGAGAGACCAGCTTCACCCTCCTGGACCAGCAACACTGCACCCCAGGGGAAATGATCCCCCCCAAGAGCCTCACCTCAACCACAGGATCCTCTGAATAGCGTTTCAGGACATCCAGCACATCAGGATTCCCAATAGCACCCAGGGCTTCACCTGAAGGAAGGACATGTAAGGATGTGATCAAGGTGTCTACACAAGGAGAACCCTGCTGTGTCCTCCAGCAAAGCCTTGCCCCTGACTCTGACTGATCCAGGCAAATAAACACGGTCAGAGCCAGCCTGGCCAGCAGGGAGGGGAAGGCTCGGCCAACCAGTCCAGCCAGGGGATGTGGTGAAGTGGTTACACACCTCAAGGTTTTCCAAGCCATGACACCCAAACTGGATCAGGCCGTCATGAGCTGTTCGCTATGGGGGAAGCACCCTCAAGTCCCACCTGTAAGCCGGACCCACAGCTGCGGGAGTCGCCATCATACCTGCCTCGTGCCTGACCATGGGCTCCTGGCTGGTGTCCTCCAGCACTGCGATGAGCACGGGAATGGCCGCTTCGTCCTGCATCTGGCCCAGGCAGTAGGCGAGTTCGTGCTTCAGCAGCGCGGAGCCGTCCCCGAACGCTCGGCTGATCCAGCCCACGGCAGCACGGCCGCCCAGGTTGCGCAGGGTGAAGAGCGCCCGGAACCGGGCGGGCAGGGGCTGGGCCGCGTCCACCAGCGTCCGGCCGATGGCCTCCACCTCCTGCTCTGTCACCATGGTGCCGGGAGGGGACGATCCGGTCCCGGTGCGGCTCCCTCCGGTCACACTCCTGCGCACGGGAAGGAGGTCGGGGCGGGCCTGGGCGCAGCCCCCGCGGCCGGGGGCCCCTCAACCGACAGCAGGTCCCTCAAGCGGGGGCAGAGCGGGAGCGGAGCGGGGGGCCCAGCGCAGCAGGCGAGCCCCGGCCCGGGCCCAGCACAACCGGGCCTGACCCCACGCGAAGTGGCCGAACCCGGCTTGACCGGATCGCCGGGACCGACGACCCACCCGCCGCAACCGCGCCAGCCCAGCCCCGTTCCGCCGCAGCCGCCGGGCCACGACGGGAACGGCCTGAGCCGGGGCCGAAGCCCCGCGGAGATGAGATCAGATCCGACCCGACCCGAGCGGGGCCGGTCCCGCACTCACCGCGCGCCGCCATGCCGCTCCCTCACGTGACCGCGCCGGCAGCTCCTACCATCGCACTTCCGGGCAGGGGAGGGCGGGGCCGCCCCGAGCGCGCCCCCATGGGAGGGCACTGCCGTTCCCCCCCGCTCTGCCGAGTGGGAGCAGCCGGGGCGGTCAGCGGTGGCGCATGCGCAGTGGAGCGGCGTGTATGCGCAGTGGAGCGGCGCGCAGGCCCGGAGCGGGGCGGCTGCGCCCCGGCGCCCCCCGGCCGTGCAGGGCAGCGGGAGAGCCGCGGGAGGCCCCGCTCTGCCCTGGGAAGCCACGTCCCGCTGCGGCTGCCCCGAGCCCTGAGGTGCCTTTGCAGACACCGGCGGGACGGCGCAGCCGCTGCTCCCGCTGGGCCAGCCCGGCCCCCGGCAGCCGACCCGGCCCCGCGGGAAGGGCGGCTGGGCAGGACGTGTCTGTGCCGTTCACCCGCCTCCCACCAACGTGCTGCTGGAGCTGCCCTGGCGCAGGCAGCACCCACCGGCACGGGAATAAAGTCCAGCCGGTTGATTCCTCAGCCCATACCTGGGGCAGAGCTGCGTGTTTTGTGTTCGCGCTGCAGCCAGGCCCGGAGCGGGGTCCGGAGGAGCTGTCAGAGCCGAGCAGCGGGACAGGGAGGGACAGTCAAGGCTGAGCCACAGACCCCCCCAGCAAAGCCCTGTGAGGAGCCGTGCGGGGCTGTGCTGGCTCAGCCTGGGGCAGCACGTCCTGCTGGGGCCGCAGCAGAGCGGGAGTTTGCAGGTGCAATTCCATTCCGGGCTGGTGCCAGCCCTTGGCAAGTCACTGCTTTGCTGCTTCTCTCCCTTCCCCTCCCAAGTGTGTTTACACAGCAAGTTTCACACCTTCAAAGGGGTTTTGCCTTATTTCAGTCCTCCTGCTGAGTTTTGGCCTGACGCAGGGGCCTTGGGACAGAGATGTGCCCCTTGGAATGACAGACCCAGGCAGTCCTCTCCCTCGCCCAGCCCCGATCGCCGCTTTACTCATGCAGCACACAACACACCACCAGACCACTCAGATCCTGGAAGAGAACAAGAGCACAAAATACATTCCGCTGCCTGAAACCACCACAATAAAACCAGCACGAACGCAATGCAGCCATTCCCCCCCTACAACCCAGGAACAGCAAGTGGAGCCAGCAGCTTTCCTCGCTCTGCTGACAGCCTTCAGCAGAGGCAAGAGTGCAGTCCTTTGCTGAACAGCCCTGTACCGCTGGGCCAACATTTGCAGGAGTCCATAAGAAGTCTGTGAGCAAGGATGCACAGGACTGCTGCTCCCCGCTGGCCCCATCAGCCCTCCCCACAGCTCTCGAAGTACTGGCACATCAGCTCACGCATTTGCTCGGCCCGGGCGTCCTCCATGGCAGCAGGCGCGGGCTGGCAGGGCTTGGGCAGCTCGGTGGGCTCGGTGCCCTCCAGCCACTCCTCGTTGAAGGGGTTGTCGTGGGCTTCGCAGACATTGTGCAGGATGCAGCAGGCGAGGACGAGGGTGGGCAGCAGCTCCAGGCTGCAGTCGTCGCACTTGAGGAGGATCTGCCAGCGCGCCTTCAGGCGCAGGAAGGCGTTCTCGATCACGCTGTGCGCCCGCTTCAGGCGGTAGTTGAACTGCAGCTGCCGCTGGGTGAGGTTCTCGTCCTCCTGGTAGGGCTTGAGGATCCAGTCTTGCAAAGGGTAGGTGGCATCGCCCAGCAGCACGTACTTCTGTGCCTTCCCCATGAAGTGCTTGGGAGGGTTGGGGCACAGCCGGCCCTCCTTGGCCAGCACCCACAGGCTGGAGCTCTCCAGGACCGCGCTGTTCTCCATGCTGCCGGGAAAGGCAGTGGAGACATCCCAAAACTGGCCCAGCCCATCCACGGTGGCCTGCGTCAGGATGGAGTGCCAGCCCTGGCCGTTGCAGTAGTCGGCACTGAGGCGCAGGGGCGGGTGGATGGGGATGTGAAGGCTGTCCAGGGCGCCGATGCAGTGCGGGAAGCCCCAGCGGGTGCAGAAGATGCGCACCATGTTCTCCAGCTCTTTCTCGTTGGGCAGACGGAGGTAGAGGGGCTTCAGCAGCAAGACGATGGCGTAACTCACCTCCCGGACACACGTCTGCACTGTGGAGGGCCCCACGCCGAACAGCGGGCTGAGAGTCTGGTACTCCACGTTGGTGGCCAAGTGCCACAGGGCCACGGCCACCCTCTTCTCCAGGGGCAGGGTGGGGTGGAAGTGGGCGCTGTGTGGAGCCAGTCCGGGCCGCAGCTGGTTGCAGACGTAGAAGAAGGTCTCCTTGGACATCCGAAACTTCTCCAGCCAGTCCTGGGGCCCAAACTCCTTCAGGACCACCCGTTCCCACCAGTCGGTGCTCCTGACGCCGGGCCAGGCACGGGGGTAGAAGTAGCAGCTGGTTCTCCTCCGGCGAGCGATCAGGAGCTGCAGCGCGGCAGGGAGAGGGGTGTGAGACAGCAGGCACCTCCCCGGCCCCCAGCCCGTGCTTCACTGGGACCTCCCCGCTCAAGACCATCCAGCTGCAGTCCCAACCAGCACGACCACTGGGTCAAATTTTTCTGTTCCTGGGAAACCCCATGGCAAACCCACCAAGCAAGAGTTGTGATCCTGGACCCTATGACCCAGAGAAAGCTTCAGGGAGACTTTGCTGTGGCCTTTCCCTACTTAAAAGGGGCCGATAAGGAAGACGGGGACAGAGTTTTGAGCAGGGCCTGTTGCGATAGGACAAGGGATGATGGTTTTAAACTAAAGGAGGGAGATTCAGGCTGGACATGAGGAATAAATTGTTGGTCCTGAGGGTGGTGAGAGCCTGGCCCAGGTTCCCAGAGAGGTGGTGGATGAACCATCCCTGGAGACATCCCAGGCCAGGCTGGACGGGGCTCTGAGCAACCTGAGCTGGTAAAGATGTCCCTGTCATGGATTGGGCTGGATGAGTTTTGAAGGTCTCCTACAACCCAAATCACTCTGTGATTCTATTCTATGGTTCTATAGGATGCCCAGGTGCTGCAGACAAGGAACCTTCTGGAAAAGTCCCCTTTTAGGGCAGTCATTTACTCTGTGGTTTTATTTTATAAGGAGTGTTACTTGCTTTCCTGCAGCCACATGAGCTGGGCTCATGATTTGTAAGGTGGAGCAAACACCCAGGCTCCTGGCCCCTCCATGGGAATTGTTTTTCTGTTATGAAATTCTAAAAAGCATCTTTAAGCTGAAAAGAGGCTTTTTTCACCTTCCTTGGCAACTGCCCAGAGAAGTGGGTTCCCTGTATTCCCTTCCAACAGCTTCTCCTTGCTGCCATGTGTCCCTCTGTATCCCACATCCTATGTGTCCCCTGCCTTTGATGTCTCCCCCTGCTTCATGTCCCCGTCCTTTGTGCCTAAGTTTCCCCGTCATGTCCTTCAGGTCCTCTGTCCTTCGTGTCCCCCCATCCTTTGTGTCCCCGTCTTTGTGTCCCGCACCATCCCCATCCTTTGTGATCTCTGTGTCCCCCTTGTGTCCTTTGTCTCCCACATCCTCCTGTCCCTTTGTTTCGTGTCCCACATGTCCCCTATCCTTTGTGTCCCTGTGACGCGTGTCCCCCCGCCCCGAATCCCCCATACTTCCCATCCCTGTACTTCGTGTCCTACACATCCCCCCGTTCCCCATTTTTTGTCTCCGTGCCCTGCGTCCCCCGTGTCCTTCGCGCCCTACATCCCTCCTTCCGTGCGCTTCGTGTCCCAGATGCCCGTGTCCCACTTCCTTTGTGTCCCCGTGAACCGTGCGTGTCCCCGCGTCCCCCGTGACGCCCGCGCTCCGTGTCCCCGCCCGTCGCGTCCTTCCCGTCCCCCACCCATCGCGCCCCGTCCTCGCCGCCCGCCGCGTTCCCGCCCCGGTCACCGTCATGAGGCGCTTCTGCCGCTGGCTGTAGTAGTGCCGGAGCCAGGCGCGCCGCTGCGG
>VWYH01000939.1:18101-30419 GCA_013399365.1 Pampusana beccarii
GGCTGGGGGTGCCGTCCGTCCGCGGACACCGCCGGCGGTCCTGGCTCGGGCGGGGTCAGCGCTGCCCGGCCCGCGGGGCTGCCCCGTGTCCGGAGCTGCCGGCGGGGGGCGAGCGGTGCCCGCGCCCCTCGGGAGCGCCTGTTCCTCGGTTTCTGGTGCTTTGTCAGAGCTGCCGGGATGGGCCCTGAGCTCCGCAGATAACCGGAGCCCTGGCGCTGCGCTGGCCCCTGTGCCGAGGCCGGCCCTGTCCTGGGTCCCGGTTACCGTGCAGACCCGTGTGCCTCAACGCTCCTCCGCATCAGACGCGTTTCTTAACGGACGCGATGCACCCGGACCCGGGCGGCTCTGTACCCTGTGTCTGTCCAAAGCGGCTGGAGGCTCTGGCCATAGATCCTTGATTCAGTCAGCGCACCCTGAACTGAGTGGGAAGGGTGTGATGGGAGCCAGGGGCTGGTTCAGCTGCTCCGTCTTGGTTCCTTGGTCGAATTGATACCGTGCATGGTAGCCGAGATTTTTGTGCTGTGGTCTGTAGCACTAAGGGGAACTACCAAGTGGCAACAGAAACTTTCATAAGCAGCCACTTATGTGCAGCACAAGTTGGTGATGTGCTGTTGTCTATCCCATGGCTTTTGGGGGTCTGAGGGAGCTTAATATCACTGTGTCTTGCATTAGTTTGGGGTTTGTTTTGTGGTTTTTTTTCACGTGTTGTTGACATTTCGCAAATGGAAGCAGTACACGCATTCAGCGAGTTACAGGCTTGAGGTCTTAAAATCCGAACTGAGCATCGTCCACAGCAGCGAGGGGAAAACGTTCTACTGGAGGAGTCATTGAAGAGCGGTGAGGTTAGGTCAGGTTGGAGTTATCTGTCGAAGGTGTCTTAGGCTTTATTTCCTTGATTTGCAGCTCTCTTGAAGGCGTTGCGCTCGTTTTCTTGTGAAATGCTGCTTCTTACGGAGTTGATGTGTTTAATGATGCTGGCCCAGTATTTGTGCTGAAGGTTCTTCACAGAGCAGCTCTGCTGCTGGCAACATCATCTCATATTAAAGACTGATTATTATTATTGTTAATACAGAGGCAGAATTTTCTGGGTTTGTTGGCTGAAGCTGCTGCATTTTCTAAATTCTATTACTTTCTTTTGTGGGTTGACCAGGTGCACTGTTGCACCTTCAGTAGCTTAAGTGTAATGATGAAGCAAACTTGTGAACTGCTTGTCCTTCTCAGTAAAACTCCACGGGCAAGGTTGCTGGTGAGTTTTTAGTCTTGGCTTTCAGTGCGCTGACTTCTGATAAGACCTCTGGTAAAGCAGACCTTTTATGTAGAGCTCTTAGCTGTTTGTACTCTGTTTTGACGCGTAAGATAATCAGACAACTGTATTCTGTGAGGTTTTTTATGTTTCTGAGGGGAAACTGAATGTTATTAAAGTTGGTAGCTTTATGAAAATTTACCACGCTTAGACAGAGCTTATAAACTACTAAAAAAACACCCCAAACCAAGAGCCCTGAAGGTTCTGTGAAATGTTACAAAATGCATCCAGTAGCCTTTCTCTTGTGCTTCTCTCCTAAGTCGTTTTTGAGTCTAGAATGGAAAAATTCCACCCTTAGACCCTGCACCCTTAAGGTCCAAGTACTTCACCCCACCTGTCCTCACGTCCTATTTATTAAACACCTTGCAGTATGCAGGAAAAGAAGAAAAATAAGTTAATATCTTGTAGGTAATCCCCAAGATGTGTACCATTGTATGCTGCTTGATGAGCAGCCGGAAACACAACGTCTGTTGCTCCCATCTGTCCAGTGACTTATCCAAAATGTGTGTTTTTGTGGGGAAAGCTGCCATGGGGTGACAACGGGGACAGAGACGCTGTTGCTGTGGCTTATCCTGTGCCTCCCCAGCCAGCTCTCGGCTCCGAGGGGCAGTTCGGTGCAGGAACCCTGTGGTTTTTCGATCGCTCCCTCTGCCTCGTGAGTCAGGAGCAGTCGCGGTGTCCTGGCGGATCAGTCCGGCTGCTTCGTGGACTGAGGTGAAATGTCAGAGCAGAACATAGCGAGGTTAATGCATCTCCCCTCTTTGTCCAGTACCCGGCGTATGGTTATTCTCCGGTGAGCGTTCTGTGCCCACTCTGGCCAAGCGTCACGGCACAGCCAGCAGGAACCCGTCCCCGACACCCACAGGAGCTGCGGAGCAAACAGCAGCAGCGGAACTTGTTCAGCGCTTGGTGTTTCTCAAGCACGATCTGTCAGAACACAACCCGATCTTTAACTCAGCCTTCGGAGCCTGAATCAAGTCTCTAACAGCCAGGAAGGATCCAGTGTTCTAATGCTGTGTGACCCAGGTACCTTTGCTAATTATTGCATCTCTAAAATTGGAGAGCGGTTGTTTTGCTTTTGTTTTTTCATTTTTCTTCTGCATCTTGTTTCTTTTGCTTTCATAACAGATGAACCTCTCCTGAGACTTTCTGTTAATTAGATGCAGAGTTTGCCTTTTGACCCACAGGCCAGGGCTGACCCCCTCACCGAGCACACATTGGGCTTTCGCACTCCCTATTTCCCAGCGTGTGGCTTCCTGCACTGCTGGAGACTTTGTACTTCATTTCAGACTTCTTGGGAGCAGGTGTGGCCCTCTTATTTATGGAGCAGCACAGTGGAAAGGTGAAATAATCACTACCTGCAGGCAATAGAAAGGGTTTTAACGGTGATGGTTTTCTCAGAAATCCCCTGCTGAATACATGGGTGTCATGTCTGCTTAGATAAACCCTGTGCTCCTAGCAGGCTGCTGCACGCTGCAGTGAGATGTGTATTGAATGAAAACGGCATCTAGGAAGGTAAAGTAACAAACCTACTGTTTTCCTAACTTATTAAAAGCTGGCTGAAGCAAACTTGGTGAGCCCTCAGCTGGGGGCTGCGGCTCTGGCAGTCTGAGCTCCGCTGTAACTCGTATTTGAGTCTGGAGTTGAACGGTTGAAAATGCGCTTGTCTTTTGAGATTTGGCTCTGTCAGCTTCCCTGGTTTTCTTCCAGTTACGGAGAGAAGGGAGATTTAGGAAAAACATCTCTCCTGAAAGCGATGGCGATATCTGAGCAGCACCCACTTAAAAGAGGCAGCAGTAGTGATGTTCTTGCTACGCTTCCTGCGCTGTTCTCCTCGCATGAACAACTATTTCGTGTATGAAAATCCTACTGAAAAACTTTTGGGCCTGTAATACTGTACTGAGAAGCTTTATTAGTGAAGGGGGGGGGTGTTTATTTTTAGTAAAGGCTCTTCCAAAAACAGAGATTTTGCTGTTTCCTGCAGGCGTTACAACCCTGAGTTTCTATGTGTGAAAGTCCGTGCCCCGTACAGAGCTCTCTGTGCTGAATTCCTCATCCTCAGCTCACACAGGCTTCCTGCAGTGCTCTGCAACGCCAGGGTCCAAAATCAGCTGGTGTTTTTGGAACAAGGGCATTCTGGAGCTGTAGTGAGCGTACGAAGGAGTTTGCGCGTTCCCGGTGCAGGGGGTGCTGGTTTGCAGGATGCTTTGGAAAGGGGGGATTTTTGCGGGATCTTCAGCGACCAGTGGTCACCTATGTGTTGTGCTCTGAAATACGGTGATGCAACATTGTGGTTCTTGCAGTAACACAGTGGCTTGGTTTGGTGGTGAAATATTGAATCTCTGCAGCCTTCGAAGGGGAGGTTTGAGGGTGAAATCTGTCACCATAGCACTGTCACCATAGCACTGTCACCATAGCACTGTCACCATAGCACTGTCGTTGCTGGGAGGGTGGTCTCTGCAATACCTCCCTGTGAACCATCTTTGAGTGAGAGGCAACAAAGTTCATATTTAGTTTGGAAATAAAAGTTTTACCTGCTCCCGCTGTATTATGTAGGGGTTACTTTTGTATGTGGATAGTTTTATAAATGCTTTTCACGCTAGTACCTTAGTAAATCGCTGGATAAGCAGTTACATACTTGTCGCTTTAAAAAGGTGAATATTGAAGGACTTACAGGAGGCTCTAGGTTTTTGTACCACTGTTTTTGAGAGGAAGCTGGTTACTTAAAAGGATTGGTAGTTTGGCATAACGCATAAACTCTGCCCCTCTGGATTAAGTGTGGACGAGCTCTACTCCAGGCTGGCCAAGAACAGCGTGTCCGGCTTCTTGTCACCGTCTGCTTGAGTGTCCTGGATGCATTTGTAACGGCCTTGACTATTACACAGCAAAAATACCATGTTTTAACTTTCTTTTTAAATTTTTTTCCTTACAATGTGTTCAAAAGTGTGAGAAATAGAAGAATCCATTACTGGAAGCACTTTTACAATATTCCAGGTTGAGGTGCTGCTTACTAAACCAGCCGAAAAAGCTCTGCCCCTTGGACCCCGCTTAGTTTTTCGTCACCCGAGTGAGGCAGACGGGGCAGGGGTTGCGCACAGGACAGACGGACGGACACGTTTGCTGTAGCCAGCTGAGATCTCTAAGGTATGGGTCTGCAAGCGTTGCCTGGTCGTGGGTTTTAGGTAGAACACTGGAAAATGAAAACTTTGGCTTTGGCGAAGCAGGATGTCCGGGTTCGATTCCAAACCCTGCCACTCATGGCTTAGAGGACTAAGTGCTTTTTCCTCCATCCTTTTCCACGTGGTAAGTTACGGGGGTCTTTCTGAGAGCTTGTACATGTTCAGCACCTAATAATGATGTGGTTTTACCTCAAAAGCTGTGCTTTTAACTACAGGCCCCAAGAGAAGAGAACATCTTTGGGTTTGGGTAACTCTGAATTTGTCTGTGGGAGGTGGTGGGTTTTCCATTTCCCCCTGAGCAAATAAGAAAGGCTTGGCCATAAGGACTGGGAGCAGCTGGGCTTGAAGTTCTCTTTTAGCTGAAGAAATAAAAGATCTTGAGGAGCTACATGTTCGTTTTGGATACGGTTTGTTACTAATTCTGTAATTTATGCTTGGAATAGAAAGGTGGGGTTTTGGTGGAGTTTTTTGGTTCCCAGAGAAGAATTTACATCCTGACCGACTTGATTCGCTTCATGCACTTTATGCCCTGTCTTTGAATGGGCTGGATTTTATCGCAGTTCACATTACTTCCAGAAAAATACTTCTCGGTAAAGTTACGGTGCCGAACAAGTGCGTTTTTGTTCTTTTTATTGACCCAACCTTAATGTGTTCAAACACTTAAATGTTGGTTGGTTTTTTTTTCTCAGTATGGATCTGTTTTTAATAAGCCAGCGTGCAGAATGCTGGGGTTGGCAGGGAAATGAATGCAAGTTTTTTGCAAAATTGGTTCTCTGTTGTTTGCGGGGCAGCCTGTACCTATTTGGGGTTTTTTTTCGGCAAGCGTCGAAGTCGGGGTCACAACCACAGGCTGTGTTGGCTCTGTTGGTTCAAGCCCTGGCTCATCTGAGCGGAGGAAGAGCTGGACTGGTCCTGACCCTTTTTTGTTCTATAAATCATCCTGCCCTTCTTAAAACTGGAAGGTAATTGCGTGGGTAAGCGTTAAACTTGAGAGGTGCTGATGAAAATGAGAGACTCCGAGAATCCCAAAGGCAGGAGAGCTTTGAAATGTAAAAACTGAATATATTTCCAAATTTTAACAGGGCCAAAGGGGACAGAGGATGTCTTGGTAATTCAAATACAATTCACGTTCTGTTGATGCTTTATTTTGAAGCATCTAAACCCTGGAAAAGTTGTTCGGCTCTTATTAGTATTGCCGCCGTGTTGTGGTGTTTGCTCTGTGGATGCTGCGTTTGTGATTAGGAGTTGTAGCTGAAATTTGTGCAGCTAAAGAGCTCGCATGCAAAGCTCTAAAAGCGAATGCGTTTCACGGCCAGAATTAAAACTGTCGCCTTGCTGTGGAACTGGATCTGGATCGCTCGCGAACCCTCGGGGCTGTTTTGAGAGGACCCTTGCAATGCGTGCGGTTCCCCAGCTGATCGTGCTCCTCCTGTGGGTTCCGCAAGCTGATCTCTCTTATTCACGGGGTTAAAAAAGAATTTTTAAAAGAAGGGGTGTGCGAGAGAGGCGTTTTCTTGAAATGCTTGGTTTGAGAGGTCCTGTTAAGCTCTCGGGTAGATTTGGAAGATCATGGGTAGATAAGTGAGTAAACTGCAGGAGGAGGGAGAGTATTTGATGTGGGATATGCTATTTTTTTGTTAACCTCCTTCATTAACATCCCAGACTTTTCTGTCACAATAACGCCGTCTCCGACTCTTCATTCGGTGGAAGCTGATTCCTGTTATACTTGGCAGCTTTCTCCAGTTTTGCCTCTGAAAGAACATATGCGAGAAATGTATTTAAATTAAAAAAGAAACAGCGAGGAGGAGGAGGAGGTGGCAGAGGTGAGCAGGTGCGCTCAGAAACCGCTCGGCACTGGCTGTTTCGGGGATGCTCCTGTTCAAGTGTTGGCTTCTTTAATTGCAGGAAGAAAAGGCCTTTGCATTCCAGCATTTGTAAGAAGCCCAAGTCTCAGTACTAACCAAGGAAAGATGCTCTGCTAAATAACAGTCCAGAATTTATTTGCTTTATCTCCATTTCAGGCTAATGGCAGAGAATATTGTCATGCTTAGTCACATCTCGCTGGATTCCAGCTTGTGCTGCTGTGCCCCTTTTGACTTGGGAACTTACCTCTAATTTTTCCTGGTAAACCCTGAGTAGGTTTTCAGCTCTTGGAGGTAAGGAAACCTCTTCCCAGCAAACCCTCCCTAAGCCGGAGGTGGTTTGTGCCGGCGCTGAACGTGGCACCGTGTCCCCAGCCCTCCGCGTGCAGCTGCCGCCCGCGTTTTGCCACAAGTTTGTCTCTCGAGGCAACTCCATTTGTGCAGCTGGGATGCCGGCCAGATGCTGTAAATGTTTATACGATAACAGCGAATGAAAATCCCTTTCCGTTCTGCACGGCTTCCAGATGCCCGTGTGTTGTGGGGATTTTTGTCGTGTGGCGCGTGTGTTAGATTCCGTTTTTCCCTTTGGAGATGTTTATCTCGGTGGAAAGGCCGACTTGGCACGTCTCCTCTGGCGCTGACGTTTTCGTGTCAACGTGAGCTGTGGACAAAGCATGAGGTGTGTGCGAGTCGAGTGGAACCACAGAATCGTTTAGGTTGGAAAAGACCTTTAAGATCGTCAGGTCCAACCGTTAAGCCAACATTTCCAAGTCCAGCACTGCCCCGTGTCCCTCATCTCCATCTGTTCAAGCCCTCCAGGGATGGTGACTCCACCGCAGCCCTGGGCAGCCTGTTCCAATGTTCATGGTCTCTGCTCTGGTTGAGGTGGCTGCTCTGAGGTCCCGTCGGACACAAAACGATTGTGAGTGAGCGACCGAGGGCAGCAATGCAGCAAAACGCTTCTGCGCTGTATCGCACCGGTTTGATACCAGTGCTCTGGACAGGAAAAATGGTCTCAAGTTGAAAGCACTTTAGGAGATTCTGAAGAGGCCGTTTCTATGTGAAGGTAGTGATATTTCAGTGTTTTTCTTCCCCTGTCTGTTGCAGCGAAGTGATTCCTCGTTGGACTTAATGAACGTAAATTCCTGCGCCTTCTGAGCTCCCCAGTCCCTCTGCTTTCCACCATGGACCAGGATTACGAGAGACGTCTCCTGCGCCAAATCAACATACAGAATGAAAACACGATGCCTTGCGTAAGTACCAACAGGCCATGCTAAACTTAGTCTGAGTGTTAAGTTGTCTGTCTTGCCTGTGGCTGTTTTCACTTGAGCTTTTGGAGGATATGGGACCTCTTTGAAGCAAACCGGAGTCTTGTGTGAGGCTGTGAGCAGGTATGAGCTCCTGAGCTGTTGTAGAAATAACCAAATAACTTGACTTAACAAAGCTCTTGAATATACAAACTCCATTCAGGTTGCAAAAAGGAGTTAAGTTATTTTAATGTAGCTCAGTATTACTTTTTTACTAAATAGTCTCGGTAAGTACATGTGGAACGTAAAAATTTAGGGGCAAACAGACCAGTGGACCGTAGGCCTTGAGGAGATAGAGCAAGTCTGGTGGAGGCCACCAAGATGATCAGGGGCTGGAGCAGGAAGATGCTGAGACCTGTCGCTCGGCCTGGAGAAGATGAGGCTTAGGAGGGATGAAATTGTTCCTTTCAACTACCTGGTGGGTGGTTATGGAGAAAATGGACTCAGTCTCTCTCCAGAGGTACAAAGTGGAAGGATTAGAGGCAATGGACAAGCTGCAATAGGAGGAATTCCAGTTAGATATTGGGGAAAAAAATGTTCACAGTGAGGGCATCCAAACACTGCAACAGGGAACTTGTGGGGTCGTTGTCCCCGGAGATGCTGAAAACTCGATGGGAGGAGGCTGTGACCTTCAATGTAACTTAGAAATGAGCCCTGTTCTGAGCTGGGGTCCTTTCCAACATAAATCATTCTGTGAAAAACAATGTGACTGCGGTTGAGGAATCTGCTGCTCGCCCTGCAAGCAGTCTGCCCCGCTCCAGCCTTCCACGTGTTTGTTTTGACAACGTCAGCGTGCGAAGGAGCAGAGAGAAAGAGCCTGTTTAATTCCTTCTTTTGACAGAAGTTCCTGTGACAGTTGGACTCTATGTTTTACTTTTTTTCTGCTAAGGGGAAAAACTAATGCTTGGCTCTTCTACTTAGGCATATTCAGCTTTAACAAAACCTCATCGATGTTTTTCAGAACCCTGCTGTGATCAGCACTTGTTCTTGTGTGTGTCTTTTATTCTTCTATTCAGGTATCAGAGATGAGAAGAACCCTGACACCTTCCAATTCTCCAATGTCTTCTCCTAGTAAGCATGGTGACAGATTCATTCCCTCAAGAGCTGGGGCCAACTGGAGCATCAACTTCCACAGAATAAATGTAAGTTTTGCTCCCCTTTTCTGTAGTTCAGTCTTGGAGCTGAGGAAATGGTGCGTTTTGTTTTGGTCGGCATAATCGCTCTGCTTATCTTCTGTACCATCTTCTGCTGCCTCAAAAGAGTTCCCTTGAATGCTTGTCTTCAAACAGGCCGCCCCTGTGGTCCAGGAGCCTTCTTTGTTATTTATATCATGTATCTTGAAGTTTCTGTATGGTCATAGCGTGTTTCTCCGTTTCAGGAAAATGAAAAATCACCAAGTCAAAACAGAAAAGCAAAGGATGCTACATCAGACAATGGCAAAGGTGAGACCGCCTACCACTTGTGCCACTCCTGTAGCTTTTATTTCAGACCGTTGGCGAGCTTGGAAATCAAGGGAACGCCGGCACTGTTGTGCTCGTGCTAAAACTCATGCTGGTGTTTTAGGAAATTCCGTTACGAGAGTGAAAACCAAATCACCTCAATGGTGTTCTGACGAATGTCTGGGAAGCTGGAGGCTATTTGTATCCCTTGATTTATTGTGCCATGGAAGCGCTTCCCTGGTGGAGTGAAAGGAGGGGAAGCTTGCTGCTAATCTCGGTTCCAAACTGAGGACCCAGGCTTATTAAGAGGCCCTGTGAATGTCCGAGTTTGGTCCTGCCGCTCCCTGCAGACCTGTTTGCTGCCGCTTAATTCTCTGCCTAAGCGCTTGTTTGGGTTCGCAGATGGCCTTGCTTACTCTGCCTTGCTGAAGAACGAACTCTTAGGAGCGGGGATTGAGAAAGTGCAAGACCCACAGACAGAAGACAGGAGGCTGCAGCCATCCACCCCGGAGAAGAAGTCGCTCTTCACTGTAAGTTGGTTACTTTGCATTAAACCAATGGAGGTGGCATGTGTGCATCACTGGAACAAAACACACGGTTCTGCTGAGCTGTAGTGCATGCGAAATAGCTTATTTTAGGCCACAACACTGTTGAGAACAAAATTTGGTGGTCTGTAAAAAGAACATAAGTATCTCCAGCCAGCTCTACACTTCCTATTTCTGTACTGGTGGGGAAGCTGAGCTGGAACCAAGGGTTTTTGAACAGCGTAGTAATGACCAAATCAAACTTTTGGACTTGAGTGGAGATTAATTTTCTTTGTATGGTTACGAAGCACCTGGGAAAGGGAGGAACTGAAAAGTCTGGAAAATCTGACTGGGTGTTGGAGTTAGCGAGGCATTGGACACCAGTGTGTGTTGGGAGTGATCCCCTAGGCCTTGGGCAGGCCGGATTCTTACTGGATGTCTTTTCTTTATGCAGTATTCGCTCAGCACAAAACGCTCTAGTCCGGATGATGGCAACGAGGTCTCGCCGTATTCCCTGTCTCCTGTCAGCAACAAAAGGTAACGCTGATTCTGCGGACTGTGAGAAGGGGAGGCTTGGGACAGAGGATTCTGTGAGGTTCTCTAGGGCTTCTTCCTAAGGCACCCAAAATTGTGATGGGAATTGGTTTTGGAAATCTGGGGAGATAATAAGTAGGGACAGTCAAGTTCTAAGAATATCTGCAGGTGCCCAGCCTGCCTGTAGATACTTAATATGCCTTGGCCGACTTTCAGTAGTCAGTTTAGCTTTTTGCTCCCTAGCTCCTTTATAGAAGCAGAACCTAATTCCTTCCAGTCTTACCTGCTGGAAAGAATTTTGCAGCCTCTTTGTGCTTTTCTGTAGAAATGCAGGCATGCTTTAAAGAGCGGCTACATCTGTCTGCCATCTGCTGTGATGTGTAAGACCCTGTAGTTGTTTTTATATCTGTTTTTGTAAACAGTCAGAAGCTGCTAAGATCACCTCGAAAACCAACTCGGAAAATCTCAAAGATTCCTTTCAAAGTGCTGGATGCCCCAGAGCTGCAGGACGACTTCTACCTGAACCTGGTGGACTGGTCTTCTCTTAACGTCCTCAGCGTTGGCCTTGGGACTTGTGTTTACCTGTGGAGCGCTTGTACCAGCCAGGTAAATGATTGTTGGTGTCCGTAGAGTGAAATACCTGTTGCTGTCGGTTTCTTCCAGCTGTAGCGTCTTTCAGAGCTGTGGAACGTGCTGTGTGGCGATTTCAGCGCTTGTGATGCTCTGTCCCAAACTAGGTACTAGTCTGAGACAACCGAGAGTTTGCTATGACAATAACAACTGTTTCTTATTCCATCCTGTCCTACTTTCAAGGTAACCCGACTGTGTGATCTCTCTGTGGAAGGAGATTCTGTAACGTCTGTGGGCTGGTCGGAACGGGTCAGTATAACATTGTCACCGATGACAGCTGAAACGCGGGGAGTTCAGGCACTGTCGCTGTATAGCTCTTCCTCACAGGTTTTAACTGCTTGGGTTATTTTCCTATATTTCCCCAAACTCCCTGTGTGTATCACAGACCAGTTGTTTTCCTGTCTGCACTATTTTTCTCTGCTAAATGAGAGGGGATAGAGAGCAATCTCCTGTATCTTGAGGTTCTGGAGGCATTTGCTAAGAGGTGTGGAAAGGAGAAAGAGCCACTTTGCTTTTCCTGCTCTTGACAAATAAAATGCTACAATAAACATATTCCAGCCATGCTGCTTGGCCCTCTCAGTCGGGAAAAGATGCAAGATGGAAGAATTCTGGATACTTTCCATCTTGTGGGATTTATCTGGAGTCTTTTCGTCAGCCTCTAGCTTTTGTTTTACATCTGCCTTTACTTACTGGCTTTTCCTGATCATGGTTTTCTCTTTGTCTAGGGGAACCTGGTAGCAGTTGGCACTCACAAGGGCTTCGTACAGATCTGGGATGCGGCGGCAGGAAAAAAGCTCTCCATGCTGGAGGGGCACACAGCCAGAGTCGGTAAGGAGGTGGGAGGCAGAGGTTTCACGCGTTTCGTTTCTTCGTGACTGAACTTCTTCCTTGTAAGCGAGGGATCTGCTTGAAATAGCAAACCCCGAAAGTACCAGAATTGATATTTATCCCCCGCTATGTCTTGAGCAGTCTTCAAAATATTATCATGTAGTAATCGTGGTGTTCTCATCTTGAGTGTGGTGGTGTTTGAGTATTGCAGCAGGTGTTTCCTCCATGTCTGAGGCGTTTTAGGTTTGGGTACATCGTCTCTCACCCCCACCGGCTGCCAGTTTCAGCCCTGCAGACAGGCTGCTTTACACTGAGATTTCCAGTTCCCTCGTTCTGTGGCGACTGTTTTTGTTGCTCAGAGACATTGTGAATCTGAACACTGGAGTTACATTTGGGAACTCAAAGCGCCCTCTGAGTTCTATTTCTCTGTTTTACTGTGCTGTGAAATGGGCTTAGTGATACCTTCTGTAAGTTTGTGCAGGTTAATCTTTTTTGTACATTATTCTAGGACTTCAGACAGTGGAGGTCTGGAAGCACTTATTCCTATTCTTATTCCTATTCTTATTCCTATTCTTATTCCTATTCTTATTCCTATTCTTATTCCTATTCTTATTCCTATTCTTATTCCTATTCTTATTCCTATTCTTATTCCTATTCTTATTCCTATTCTTATTCCTATTCTTATTCCTATTCTTATTCCTATTCTTATTCC
>VWYH01000939.1:30825-41820 GCA_013399365.1 Pampusana beccarii
CTTATTCCTATCCTTATTCCTATCCTTATTCCTATCCTTATTCCTATCCTTATTCCTATCCTTATTCCTATCCTTCCTGTTTTCCCCCTCTTTGTGTTTTTTAAACCTTGGCAACCGTGGGGGGTGTGTTCTGCCTCCCTGCTCCCGCAGGCCTCCCACGACGTGATTTTTCCGCTCTGCCCGTGTTGCAGGTGCCTTGGCGTGGAACGCGGACCAGCTGTCCTCTGGGAGTCGAGACAGGATGATCCTCCAGCGGGACATCCGCACCCCACCCCTGCAGTCCGAGCGGCGGCTCCAGGGCCACAGGCAGGAGGTCTGTGGGCTCAAATGGTCCACAGACCACCAGCTCCTGGCCTCTGGAGGAAACGATAACAAGGTATAGTCATGCGAGGCTCAGTGTCACTAGATCTTCGCAAAGAAATGTCAGACCCCCCTTTTCTTTAAGGATATTCATCCTCTCTGAAAGGGGTTTTATTTCAATTGTTGGGCTGCGCCCAAACATAAATCATGCTAAGCTTCTACTCAGTCTCCTCTCGCTAATAAAATTAAAAAGGCAAATTTAATTTTGCTTCCGTATTTGGCTAATTAAATCTGTAGCTTGACTCAGGGGTTTGAGTTCAACAAAGCCGCTGCTAAGCTGTACTTCCTGACTTTGTTTAGGTAGCGTATAGTCAAGTTTGTTGCAATAATGTTTATGTATGAAGAGGGAAACGGAGTTTAGAGCTACATAAGTTCTAAATACCTATAATGCAGGCTTATACTTCCCTGAGCACCATATGGAAGAAGCATCTGTTCTGGAGGAGCAGTGTTCAGAGCCCTGTGGAGCGGGTTGCTAGGCAGTGAATTTGCCCGGTGTCTGTGTGACAGCACGGTTGTAAAGAGTTCTTCCTGCTCAGAATACCTTCTAATGAACTTGAGCAGATTTCTAAATGCATTCAGGAATAATACAGCCATAAAGACGAAAGGGTTTGAGTTCATGTTCGGTGACGCTGTATCTTTGGCTTCCCAAGTTCAAGTTAAGGACTGTTGGCTTCCTGGGGGCCCGGTGGTGCAGTGGCTCCGCGGTTGAGCGTGGTGCAGGGTGGGACCGGCCTCAGGGCTGCAAGTGCGGAGTGGAAACGCGTGTGCCCGGGCAGAGCAGTGGGAAATCTGCTTGTTGGCCAACCACCCCCATCAGTCCCAGTGCGACGCCGTGGTTTGTGGGTGTTGCGGACGCGTGACAGCGGCGTGAGTTTGATCACGTCTCTCCTCCCTGCCAGCTCCTCGTCTGGAATCACTCCAGCCTGAGCCCTGTCCAACAATACACAGAGCATCTCGCAGCGGTAAAAGCCATCGCCTGGTCTCCGCACCAGCACGGGCTCCTCGCCTCGGGCGGCGGGACAGCCGACCGCTGCATCCGCTTCTGGAACACGCTCACCGGGCAGCCCCTGCAGTGCATCGACACCGGGTCGCAGGTCTGCAACCTGGCCTGGTCCAAGCACGCCAACGAGCTCGTAAGTGCCTGCGCGGCCCTGCTGCCGAGCCGTCTCGTTGTGAATTCTCGTTGTGAATATTTCCCTCTCCCCTTGCAGGTGAGTACCCACGGATACTCGCAGAACCAGATTCTCGTCTGGAAATACCCCTCGTTAACTCAAGTAGCAAAGCTAACGGGGCACTCATACCGAGTCTTATATCTGGTAAGCGATGGCCGTGTCTCGGAAAACGTCTGTAGCTGATTATCTGGCCCCACACGTGTGAGCCCCAGGCCACGGTGCCAGTGGAGATGTGAATGCTGCCCTGCAAGCAATGAAAAACCCTCTGTATCTGGTTTCTTTGCCTGCAAGGGATACTTTGATTTGCTGCTATGGAAATGTGAGGCTTGATTAATGAATAAAAAGCCTGCCAAAACTCTTCTGAGGAAGCACAAGCATCTCGTTCTCTAAAACCTGTGCACTTTTTCGCTGGTGACTGCCAGCAGGGGAAGAATTTGATGCTTTCAGTCCTCCTGATTTGTCATTAAAATGTTTGGTGTGGTTAATCCACATTGATCTCGTACCTGCTTTGTTCCTGTTACTTTGGGCTCCCAGTGGGTTCATAACAGAGATTATAATTACGCTGATACTGTTTTGTGAGGTAGATTCCAACCTAAGTGACCAATAGAGCTGGCAAATGTCAGTTGTATCACGCTTCCTGCCCTAGCATGTATTTATAATCTGGAAAGGAATAGCCTCAATTACAAACAGCTTGGATTTCTTAACACAGGAATCCTTTTTCTGATAGTTCCACCCATGTGTTCCATAGCTGCAAAAGTGAGATGCAAATGCTTGAATTGGCACCCGCTGAGCCTGAATAAGGCACATGAAAGCAGAGGTAGCTGTTTGGTTTCTCGCCACCAGCCAAGTAGGAAGGGGAGTTAAATATCTCTTCTGCATTCCGATGAAGATTTGGTTTCAACCTCAAAAATGTAACAGGTGCTAAAGGTTGCTTTCTCTTGGCTTTAGGCAATGTCCCCTGATGGGGAGGCCATAGTTACAGGAGCTGGAGATGAAACCTTGCGCTTCTGGAACGTCTTCAGTAAAACTCGCTCAACAAAGGTAAGAGTGGTCGTGTGGATGTCGTGTGGATGGTGGCAGCTGTGGCCCTGCAGGAGGCTCAGCCTTTTGGGGTGAATTCCGTTCAGGTTTGCTCTGTTCTGCTGCCTTGCCTCCGATCTCTTCACCGTATCCTGCAGATCGAGGGCTGGATGCAGGGAAGGGTTAAATTTTGCTGAGATACAAAGGGATTTGTAGTCATCACATGAACTAGAAGGTTTGCCCAAGGCAGTGTGACAGCAGGCCCTTCTCCTGGCTGTACAGCTCTCTGCACACAGCGCATCCCAGGGCTCACCCCCGAGCGAGGGCGCTGCCAGAAACA
Source organism: Pampusana beccarii (assembly GCA_013399365.1). Taxonomy (NCBI): domain Eukaryota; kingdom Metazoa; phylum Chordata; class Aves; order Columbiformes; family Columbidae; genus Pampusana; species Pampusana beccarii. The sequence continues at coordinate 33,718 of VWYH01000939.1, forward strand.
GCCCCGGCCTTCCGAGATTTTTGTCCCCAAACTGCTTAAAGTGGTGGCTCAGCTGGAAATGGACTCGTGGATGCTGCCCCTGACAAAGCGCTGTCCCCAAAAGCGCTGTCACCACAAGCGGGTTGTCCCAGGTGCCCCGAGAGCTTTTTGGCGTGTCAGGCAGAGGCAGCGGAGAGCGGCGGAGAGATCGCAAGGTGGGAGCTGGTGCTGGGCATCCCCAGGTATCCAACGGCTCGGGGTACAGCTTCCCGCAGCTGTGCTCCTTGTTATCCACCGGAAAAAAATAAAATAAAGGGAATATTAATGGTGTTGGACTTTGGTAACCCTGAGCTAGACACAGCTCAGCAGATTAGCGGTTTTTTTGTTAAAAAACCCAACAGCACATGGAGTGATGCTGCGGCGCAGCTGTGGAGCGCTTAGCACCTGCTTTCTCCTTTCTTGCCAGGAGTCTGTATCCGTTCTCAACCTCTTCACCAGGATACGATAAACCCCCCCGTGCTGCGCCCCAGGAGACAACAGCCTGACATACCAGGATCAAACCGCTACCTTGGTGTGCATGGAACCCCGGACGACCAGCCGGAGGGGCTGGAGGACGGACCCAACGGATGCTCATTAAACACATGCTTGTGAACCACGCTAGGCAGTATTTGGGACGGGGGAGGGAACTGCCAAAGGTTTACGGATTCATCCTGCATAAAGGGAAAAAGGGGTAAAAGAGAAACGTTAAACCGGCATCCTCCAACCCTCGTACTGGAGGAAATGTGTGACGCGGACCATTGCGACCGGACCGAGGCCATCCCAGCTGCTGTGTTTTCCCCTCCTGGGAGAGACGAGCGTGTCCTTGGCTCTGTGGGAAGGTTTAACGTGCTGCTCCGCGTCCCTCTGTGCTGGGTGGACGGCTCTGCAGGCAGGACCAGCCAGACTTGTGGGATACAACTGGTGCAAGGGGGCTGGACTGGGCTCCAGGCCGGGCCTTGGCCTCTCTGGTCACCTAAGGGCATTGTTTACAGCCTGGCGTCCCCATTATGTGAAGAAACTGGAGAAATGCTTATTTTCTTTTTTTTTTTTCTTTTTTTTTTTTTTTAAAGAAAAACAGGTACTGTAGTACTTTATACAATCATTCCCGTAAGACAGCTTGATTTTTGGCATGCTTGACAGCTGCCTTCAAACATACCTTTTTTTGGGCTCTAAACTCGGGGAGGAGACTCGAAGAGGCTCCACCTCGGAGGGAGCGCGTTCAGAAAGTTCTGAAGTTGCTATTGCATGTTCTGGGCTGATCTTTTAGTTAACGGAGAGGGGAAAAACAATGACTTGGAGGAAAGAAAAAAAAAGAAAAAAAAAAAGAAAAGAAACCAAGCGCCGTGCATGTGGAGCTTCCCATGGTGCCGTTTGGGGCAGGCTGGTTCCTCTGGAGTCTTCCTGAGGACAAAAAGCGGTTGAGATGTGTTTGAGAAACAAAACAACCCGTGTGGATGTGTTTTCTGGAGAGAGCGTGGCCCCTTCTGGCTGGAAGGGGAGGAAACGCCGTGTCTGAGCCAGAGCAGGGGGTTCTTTTTCTAAAGCAAAGAAGAAGCATTGCTTTTTGGTTTTTTTTAAATCTCCAAATCAAAGCCAGGGCCCTGTTGATGTTTGGTTTTGCTTGCGTTGGTTGGTTGGTTGTTTTAAGTTGGATGGTGAGAGCGCTTCCTTGTGTGCCGAGTGCCGTGGGATGTGATGCAAAGCACTTGTGTGGATGTGTTGCTTTTAATTTAAAGAGAAGCCGTTCGCCGGCCGCGGCCTGTTCTGTTCCTGTGCCGTGCCGGCGCTCCCTGCCGTGCCCGGGCACGCGCCTGCCGGTTCCTGCTCTCCTCTGGGTTTTCCTGGCTGTGTATATAGACCCCGACCCGTTCTCTGTAGAGTGCACAGGCAATAACTTTTCTCGCTTTTTGCTTCTTTCCCCTGAAACCAGACTGCGGGGCTGGTTGGCAGAACGCACCCGTCTTTCCCCCAGTGCCCCCAGTATCCTCCGGCTGGGCCGGGCTGCGGGGAGGCTGGAGCAGGGCAGTGCGGTGCCGTCGCGTTACCGCAGCCTTGGCCGCCTGCGCCGTTCCGCCAGCGCCTGGCTCGGGCTCTGGGTGCTGGTTCTGCCTGCCGCGGGTACTGGTGGCACTGGTGAGGAGCTGGTGTGCCGGGAGCTCACCGGGCTGGCACCGCCAAGTCCCCAGTGCCCGAACTGGCAGCCACATCATCCTCTCACCAGCATCACTCGCCTCTGAAATGTCGTTTCGATGTAATTGCTGAAATGCAGGTTCAACACAGCTGTTTCCTTGTAGTTCTTGCTGCAGGAGCGTTTGGGTGTAAAAATCCTCTGGTGGGCTCGCAGCCCCCTTCTTGCTGTTTGTTATGTTCACTGTCACCGCTGCACTGCAGCGCCCCGAAGAACCACGGCAAAGCACTGGGGAGGTGTTGGAATCCCGTCGGGTGATGAGGTTGACTTGCAGGTTTGAAGTGAACGATGACCTGAGCACGCTGCGGTCTGTCACAGGTGTGTGGCTGTCTGTCTGTCCTGGGTGATACCGCCCCGTTGGGCAGCACAGCCCGGGGACGGGCGGTGTTTTCACCAGGGCCGGAGGCGCTTGGCAGCGGCCGCTGGGGATTTTCTTGTCTGTTGTGGGTCGTCTCCTGCCTGAATCCCGACACACAGACCCCCAGGAGACGCTGCTTTCTCCTCGAGGAAGAGTTTGGCGGCTGAGGTGGCGGCACACGGGGTCTTGGCCGTGCGGGGGTTTCACGCCGGTTTGTGCCCACGCCGGAGCGGGTGGAGGGAGCCGGGCGGTGGGCGCCGCTGGGCTCTGTGGGGCAGCCGGAGGGCGGCTTTGCTTCTCGCCCCACACATGGGTGCATTCCCAGAGGAGCCCTGGGCGCAGCGGGTGCCACAGCTCGGTGCTCGCTGCTCTCCCGGTGCCCGGCTGAGCCCGGGGGTGCTGTGGGGCAGAGACAGCCCCGTGCCCCCCATCTCCCCGCATCGCCCCCCCTCTCCCCACATTGCTCCCTCTCTCCCCCCCCTCTCTCCCCGGGGACTTTCACAAACCCCATCTCTCACTTTTCTCACTTTGGAACCGCTTTGGGTGCGGGTTGGCTCCCCCCACTCTCCCCACGCATGGCAGGGGTGTCCAAGCCACGGCCCAGCTGCAGCTGAGCCGCTCGGCTCCCGAGCCTGGCAAGAAGGAGCTGTTGTGATGAGCTTCGCTGGTAAAGCGCGGCGCGGGCTCCTCGGAGCGCCCGGGCGGGCTGTGCCGGGGCTGGGGCTGTGCCGGGGTCTCCGCTCGGGCCGGGGCTGCTGTGGCTGTTTGGTGGGGACCAGAGCAAGGCTGGCGGCCGTTGGTGTTTGCGGCGTGTGCTCCGTAAGCGCTGAACCGTGCGGGCGCCTTGAGCAAAGGGTCCTCCCGGAGTTTGTGTGGTGAAGCCTGTGACCTTGTGGCATTGTTATATATGAAGCATCGTATGTTGGAGAAAACAAAACAAACAAAAAGGCATTGTAACTTTTCCATGTTAAAGCAATTTAACTGGCATTAAAGAAGTTGTGAATTTATGTCTCTTGGGCTTTTCCGTGGTGCGGCGAGTCCCCCGGGGTCCCCGCGGCTCGGGAGGCGCCGTCCGGCTCGGCACACGTCCCATCTGCGGTTTGTTGCTCCTGCCCGCTCCTCTTTGCTCTCCTGGTGCTGGGGAGGTGCATCCCCCCCGGCTCTGCCCCCCTCTCCAGGGTGAACTCAGCCCCCCCCCTCCCAGAACTCCCCCTTGGTGTGGGGCGGTTGCCAGGTGCCGATTCCGGTGCCGATTCTGGCGCCGTTGCAGCGGCAGCGCAGCCATGGAGTGGGGGGAGGACAGACCCTGGGTCCCACGGGGCACCCTTGAGGCCTGGGTCCCGCTGCCCCTGTACAGGTGGGACCTGCACCCCGGGGGGGAGAAGCTGCTGCCCCTTCCCCAGGAGCCAGAACCCTGTGCCATGGCCGCGGCCACCCCAGCCTGGCTGTGCCTCAGTTTCCCTGGGGAGGATCCGGATGGGAGCCCCATCTCTGGCCTTTAAGGGCCCCCCAAGTGCTGTGCAGCCCTGTACCCCCCCTGGCACACCCCTGACCCTGGGGTGCTGTGGGTGGGGACGTAGCAGCCCTGACAGCTCCTTCCCACCCCCAGCGACCAGTACCTGACGCTGTGGGGGCCGCGCCGGGGCCCCGCACTGCAGCAGGCCCTGCGCTGGAAAACCGCCCCCATGGGCTGGGACGCCGTGGGGCAGACCTGGCCCACGGGGCTGAGCAGCGGTGACGAGCGGGTGGCGGATCCCTGGTACAGCCTGGACTGCAGCGTCGCCCAGCGCCGCTGGCCCTGGGCCCAGCGCATGGGCCGGGAGCAGGACCCCCTGCCCCCAGGTACGGATCTGGGCCTGGGGAGCGATGGCACAGGGAATGGGAGGAGAAAATAGGGGGTCAGGGGGCTCTCAGTGCCTCCGTTTCCCCACTTTGGGGGTGAGGGGGAAGCCCCTCAACCAGCGCGGGATGGGGTTGAGCTCAAGGCATTTGGGCTGCTTCGGGTGCTCCCCCCAGCTGTGCTTCCCCCCCCAGCTTACGCCCAGCGCCTGCGGGAGGTGGCCTGGTGGGACCCCATCGTCCCCGCCGAGTACCTGGGCCGCTGCACCCGCTGGGGAGCGTTCCTGTGGCAGGAGAGGCCCGTCCTGGGGAAGGAGTACGGTAAGAGCGGGGGGGCCCGGCTGCCTGCAGGGCTCTGCGCCCCCCTCACCCCTTCCCCTCTTCCTCGCAGTTGTCACCCGCAGCCAGGACCCTCGGGTGCTGGGGGGCAGCTGGGGTTACGTCCCCACGCTCTCCTTCTGCCGCCCCCCCAGCACCACCCAGGACATCAGCACCTGGAGCCTCCTCCACCACCAGCCCTCCACCCACCAGTAAAAACCCGCTGGTCCTGCTGCCCGGCCCCTTCCTGGGAGCGGGAGGGGTGCAGGGGGTCGGGGCTCGTCCTGCGGTATCTGGCCCGGCGGGGTGCTGCTGGTTACTGACCCCCCAACCCCCTGCGCTTGCCCCATGTGTCCTCATGGCAGGGGCAGCACAGGGCCCCCCAGCCCCCAGAGCTGAGGGGTCACATCTTCATTGATAAAATAGTTCTGTCCCTTTGTCTCTGCCGCGGCCAACACTGGACCCCTCTGCTTGTCCCCTCTGGGGTGGGGAGGGGGGGGTGGGTGCCAGAGCCCAACCAGCCCCTCTGTGCTTCTCTTCACCCCCGGAGCTGCCAGGGTTCCTCCTGCTGCTGCTCCTGGGGGGAAACGGGGAGCGAGAGCCTGAGTGGGCTCTCCAGATGTGTTTGATGGGGGGCGCTGGAAGGCACTTGGTGATGGACCCTCCAGCTGTTCCCGAGAGGTGGGGGAAGGCTTGGAGCAGCCCCTGAGCCTGGGGCTGGTGCCGTGGGGCTGGTTGGGGCCCGGCCTCATGTCGTCTTGAACCTGGGGGGAACGTCGGGGGGGACAGAGCCCCCCACCCCCTGCCCCTCACTGCTGTGAGGGGTTGAGGTCTGGCCGAGCCCCCACGGCTGCTGCTCCAGCTCCACCAGGCGCAGCCCGATGTACCCCAAGGACAGCAGCGGGGCCACCACCCCGGGGACACTGGGCACAAACAGGGACCTGTGCACCTGCGCTGGGGACGCAGGGACCCGGCCAGTGTGGGTGCCCACGTGGGAGTGGGGGAACCCTGGGCTGCCAGTGTCGGACTGGAGAGCGGGGATGGGGACCCTGGGGTGTCCCGAAGCACCCAGGGGCCCAAGGACCCAGCAACAGGTTGGTGAGGGTGCTGGTGCTGAGGGAGCTCCGCTGAGCAGCGGTCCAGGCCCAGGGTGGGGTGTGGGGTCCCCCGACCAGGATGAGGTGGTGCCAGTGCCAGGGTCCAGCCCCAGCAGCATCCCCTGGCCCCCCCAGGGCCTGTCCCCAGCCCACCTCGATGTCCTCGAGCAGGAGCCTGGAGCAGAAGCAGAGATGTAGAGGTGGCCACGGCAGGGCCGCTCGCTCTGCCCGGCGCAGGAGGAGGGGCCCAGCGGGAGTCCCGCTCGGCGAGCACCCCAAAGGCTTTGTGGTAGCCGGCCCCACGCCTGCTGAGCTGTGGGGGAGGCCAGGACGTGGGGCATGTGTGGGGCAGAGCCACCACAGTCACCCCAGAGCGCCCCGCACCGCTGCCCCATGTGTGTGAACGCAGGACGGTTCCACAGGCAGCGCTGGGACCGCGGTGCTGGGGTCTCCGGTGCCCTGGGGCTCGCTGACGGGGCTGTGGCCACCGCAGCTGGTTCCGTGTCCTTGCAGGAGGGGTCACAGGTTGGGATCTGTCAGGGGCAGCAGGCAGGGCTGAGCCGCAGATCCGGCTGCGCAGGGGCCTGGGCATCGCGCCCTCGCCCCCGGGGGGGCGCGGGTGGGCCGGGCTGGTGGGGGTGAGGGCTGGGGCGCGGGGACGTGACCCCGGGGAGGTGCAGCACCCACCGGGTGAGCAGGGGGGGCCCAGCCGGGCGCTGCCCCCCTCCTCCAGGTTCTGCCATCACTTCTCCTCCAGCCCCCCCATCCGCTCCTCCTCAGCTTCCCCGGCACGAAGGACGAGTCTGACACGCTGGGGGGAGAGGGGACAGGCTGGGGGGGATGGACCCGCACTGCCCGCCCCTGCAGCACAGCAGCTCCTGTGACACGGACACCAGTCCTCTGCGGGGGTGACATGGGGACAGGGCCCGGCCCCTGCCCGGGCCAGCAGAGCAAAGCCCACAGGAGCGCTTCTCCCCCCACGGCGACATGTCACCCGCAGACCCCCGCAGCTGCTCCCCCAGTGCCCCCCGATCAGCTTTTGGGGTGCACAACCCCTGTCAATCACAGCATCTCCGCAGCGAGTGGCAGCAGGCTGCAGGCACCGCCGCTCTGCCAGAGCCCGGCCTGCCCCGTGCCTCAGTTTCCCCAGCAGCACAGCCCTGCCCGGTCGCAGGCAGCAGTGCCGGCAGCGGTTGGTCCCTGCCTGGGGACACAATCGCCATCGTGCCAACGAGCTCTGGGAAGAGCCGCTGCCCCATCCCCACGGCCTCCCCGGCACACGGGCCCCAAACCCAGTGCCGGGAGCCACCCGGACCCTGTCCCACCAGCCGGTGCCCGCATGGCCGGGCGGACCCCACGTCCCGGGGACGCTGGGACCCAGAGCGGTGAGGCGGGCGCCGCTGCCCACTCGTGGGTGGGGTGGGGGGTGACGGCCCTGGGTCCCTCCCGGGGCCCAGCTGGGTCGGCTCCAGAGGGGACGGCAGTCCGGTTCCCCTGCCAGGTCCACACGCGGGCAGCTGCCGCCCACCCCACGCGGTACCTGGTGGGGGGCACAGCCCAGCCCCCCCGTCCCGAGCCCTGCGCCGTGGCCCCGCTCCTGTCCCACTCCTTCCAGAGCTGCCCCAGCCAGCAGCTGCCTTCTCCTCTTCCTCCTCCTCCGGCTGGCGAGGAAGGGCGGGCAGGCGGGGCTGGGACGGCTGCACCAGGTTTGCAGGGAGGTGTTGGGGCAAATACCAGCCCCGGGCTGGCCAGAGCCCACGCCAGCGAGCCCAGGGCACCGCGGGGCTGCAAAGGGGCGAGTGGGCATTGCGGGGGGGTCGGGGGGACACACCCCCCACTCCCAGTGGGGTGTGGGAAGCTGCCCTGTCACCGTGCCCGTCTGCCCACCTCGCCGGGCCCGCAGGCCGGGGCTTCTGCCTGGGGAGTCCCTTGGGTGCACCGGGCGCTGGCGGGTGACCTGGCACCAGCCCACGTGTCCCAGGAGGTGCAGCCCCAGGACTGGAAAGGGGCACCAAACATCCCCACCCCGCAGCTGCTGACCGGCACACCCCGGGGGTTCCCTGGTTTCCATGTGCCCTGGAGCAGGGACCCCAAACAACCCGTGTGGCTGCAGCGGGCAGAGCTGCCTGTGCGGCACCTCCTGCCCGCGCTGCCCTGAGCCAGGGCCGTGCAGCACCCAAAGCAGCACCCAGGGGTGAGGGACGTGGGCCGTGACCGCAGCCCCGGCCCCACTCACCCCCGCGGCCGGGCCGGGCGGGGCCCGGGGGGGCTGAGGCGGCCCCGGG
>VWYH01000939.1:53899-105973 GCA_013399365.1 Pampusana beccarii
GCTCTGCTGGGAGGACAGGCTGAGAGAGCTGGGGGGTTCAGCTGGAGAAGAGAAGCTCTGGGGAGACCTTATTGTGGCCTTTCCAGACTTAGAAGGGACCCATAAGAAAGGAATTGTTTGCCCCTGAGGGTGGGGAGAGCCTGGCCCAGGTTGGCCAGAGGGGTGGTGGATGAACCATCCCTGCAGACATCCCAGGCCAGGCTGGACGGGGCTCTGAGCAACCTGAGCTGGTGAAGATGTCCCTGTCATGGCAGGGGGGGCACTGGGGGAGCTGTGAAGGTCCCTTCAACCCAAACCATCCTGTGATTCTGTGGTTTTATGATTCTATTGGCATCACGGGGACTCCCCACTTGGGTGCATGTTGGGGTCACTGGGAGTTGCATGGGGTACTAGGGTGACTGGGACCTCCCCATGTGTAGGTAATGGGGTGACTGGGGCCAGTATGGGCAATACTGGGGTGACTGAGAGCAGTGTGGTGGTACTGGAGTGATTGGGACCTCCTTCTGAGTAGGTACTGCATGACTGGCACCAGCATGAGTAGCACTGGTGTCACTGGGACTCTGGGCTGAGTACTGGTATCACAGGGACTCCCAGTTAGCTGTGTCCTGGGGGCACGTAGGGTACTGGGGTTGCTGGGATCGGGTAACTGGAATCATTGGGACAGCCTTGATGTTGGCATTGGTGTTACTGGGAGAACACCGGGACCACTGGGTGCAGCGAGATCACGCCGGCGCCACTGGACCGGCGGTGGGCCCCGCCACGCGATGCCGTTGCCCTTTTAAGGCGCCGCCCGCCCCACAACACTTCCACGTCCTCACGCCGATTCTGATTGGCGGGCAGCCTGCCGCGCGCGCCTAACTCAACGTGCGCGCACGCGCCGCTCTGGCCAGTCCCGCCCGTTTTCCGCCGCTTGCCTCTGACGTCAGCCACTCCAACCTATCCGCGTTAGGCTGCCCGCTTACGGCTGGGCGCGGGCTACCAATCGGAAGCGCCGAAGCGGGTGTCTAATTTACATAATAATAGAGGGGCGTGGCCAGGGGAGGAAGAGCGGCGGCGGGGAGGGAGGTCGGGCGGGGGTTCGGTGCGGGGACCCGCGGGGGTGCCGGGCGGGCGGTGTTGGGGGGGCCGCGGGATCCGGTGCTGGGGCCGTGCGGGTGGGGGCTGGCGGGAGGTGACGCCGTGCGGGGGGGTCCGTGGTGTTCCCGCGGGGGAGCTGAGCTGCCCCCTTGGAGCTCCCGCAGCCCGCGGGCCGGTGCCAGCTCTGCCTCCGTCCCTCAGGGCTGCGGTCCCCGCGGTGCCGGCGAAGCCCCCCCCCCGGACCCATGGCCCACAGCGCCAGGCAGCTGCCCGCCGGGATGCTGTAAGTGTCCCCCCCGTGTCACCCTGTCCCCTGCCCTTTGTCCCTTGCTGAAGGGTGGCTGCTCTTGCTTTGCAAACCTGGGGGGGGTCTTGTGCGTGGTTTGCAGACCCCCGTCCCGCGCTGCCCCGCTCTCCCGTCACCCGCCTGCTTCGTTAGATCACGCCGGACTAATTAGCACAGGGGAACTGGTCTAAAAGAAGCCTCTTGTGAAATTAAGACCATTAGGGTCTTAATTGATGTGGGTGAACCTCGTGCTGGGCTAAGCTGGCGCCAGCCACTGTCCCCCCCTGGCACAGGGGTGAGGAAGCAGCTCCGGGGTGGAGGGCGGTGGATGCTGGAGCGAACCAGCCGAGGGAGGTTCGGACAAGAGGAGGAATCTTGCCCGAAGTAACTGTACTTCTTAAAGCATCCTTAGGCACGCGAGGAATCCGGGTCGGGGTGGGGGAGGCAGAGATCTGGCGGGGGAGGGTGTTGGTGTGTTCCTGGCTGAGCGCAGTGATGATGTGTTGGAGCTGATACAGAAAGCCCAAGGCCGGCCGTGCCCATGCGGAACCTCAGGGATGGTTTGTTCCCCCCAGAAGATGGAGAATAGAGGGGCTCATGCCCTCCCATGGGCTTTCGTGTGAGTGTGGGGGCACAGGGCAGCTGCTCAGGCCCACATCCCGATGGGAAGAGCTTGTGCTGGGTACCTGCTCCATCCGCAAGGGCCAGCGCAGTCGCAGGTGGTGTCCCTGGGGGGGTTACAGCAAGGGCCCCCATCACATTAATTACAGAGGTGGCTGCTGTGGGAGATAACCTGATAGTGGTAGGTTGGAGTCTCTGAGAGGGTTTGGGTTTACATCAGGTACATGATGTGGCAAACAGGCAAGAGAGACTCTGGGGTGCATCCCAGGCGGGTCAGGATCAGTTTGCTTTTAGGACACGGTCACATTTTCTTTTTTTTGCTGGGGTTTGTGCTTGGCCCTGTGTTAACTACTGTATCTTGTGACTTGGATAAAACCCAAGCGAACGCTGTTTTCTGCAATGCTCAAGCCGTTGGTGGTGTCAGGGAGTGAAGCGTGTGAGCGAGACACGGAGTCTGCTGTGGGATGGAGCCAACAGAAGGGACTGGGGAGCCCTGGGGTGATGCTGCAGTGGGGCTGCGTGTGCTCAGCCGTGGCTGGGAGGCTCTGCTGACCTGGGTGCTGGACATGTGTCCTCTACTGAAGGCAGACGCTGATCTGTAAAGACGAAGCAGCAAGTTAGAGAGCAGGAGCCGGGGCCGCCAGCCCTATGTTGGAGCCGCTCGCTGCGTCTCCATGGCGGCGCAGGCGGCAGGAACCTGATGGAGCGGTTGTGGCTGGAGCAGGTTGAGCTGGCGACGGCGTCCTGCCCTCGTTCTTTGCCTTGAGGGTTCTCCTCATCCCTGGCAGCGCCTGTCCAGGGTGTGGGTGACGCCTGGAGCCGGGATCCAAACCCCTGCAGCTCCTCCTCCTTCGCAGAGGAGGATCAGCTGGTTTGTGCTACCTGGGACTCCTCTCTGAGGTGTGTGCCCAAGCCCTGGTGGCGCTCAGGGGTCTGACCATTGCCATTACCTACCCCCAAGAGCAGCACTGGCTGCTCCCGGACCTGTTCAGATGTCACTGAAAGGTCCTGGAGTTGTCACTGGACCTTGGGGCAACTTTTGTGTGCTCTGGAGTGTTCTGCTCGCCCTGTGCTGGGTTCTGCTTGAACCTCATCACACAACTGTGGTCTCCTCTCGCAGGGGAACGGGCTCCAGGGCTGGTAGCGGGTCTGGGGGCTGTTTGGTTGGGTGGGAGCCGGGGGATGTGTTGCCATCAGTCCCAGGGGTTTCCCAGCCCTTTCTGACAGCCACGCTCTGGTTGCAGACACGCCACGGGCAAAGCTCAGCATGGAAACTTCCTGGTGGCCATCAAGCAGGAGAAGGGAGAGTCGGCACGGACGAGCAGTGAGAAGCCGCACGGTGAGGAGGAGGTGAGCTCCGGTGCCCGTGTCCCCCTGCGCGCTCCCTGGGAGCGGGGTCTGTGCTGGGGCCGTCCCTTTGCTCACCCTTTGGTGGCCCAGGCCAGCCCGTGGCTGCGGCCGCGGCCCGAGGAAAGGCCCAGACCTTCCCTGGCGGGGCGGGAGGCCCGGGCAGGTCTGCAGGCTGCTCGGGTGTCCTGCCAGCGCCGTGACATCCTGCACCCGGATCCATGCCGGGTTGTCCCTTTCCCTTTGCTGGGTGCCAGCCGGTGAAGAAGAGGGGCTGGCCTAAGGGCAAGAAGAGGAAGAAAATCCTTCCCAACGGCCCAAAAGCCCCCGTGACGGGTTACGTGCGTTTCCTGAACGAGCGGCGTGAGCAGATCCGCACGCAGCACCCTGACCTGCCCTTCCCGGAGATCACCAAGATGCTGGGGGCTGAGTGGAGCAAACTGCAGCTTTCGGAGAAGCAGGTACCCCGGCCCCTAGGAGAGACACCCCCCTCCACCAGGGCTGGGCAGCACACACACTCCAGAGCCTGTGCCCCAAACCCCTTTGCTCCCTGCCTGGCCGCAGCTCCGCAAAGGGAGCTTGTCCTGGTACCGTTGGACTGGAGAGCCAGAGCTGGGCCTGAGCGGTGGGGGGGTCAGTAGCCCCCCAAGGGCTGAGCCAGGCTGAGGACCTTCTGTGACCACAGCGGTACCTGGACGAAGCGGAGCGGGAGAAGCAGCAGTACATGAAGGAGCTGCGGGAATACCAGCAGTCAGAAGCCTACAAGATGTGCACGGAGAAGATTCAGGAGAAAAAGATTAAAAAAGGTGGGTTGTGGGAGCAGCCGGTACCGGTGGCACCGCCAGGGTGCAGCCAAGTGCTGCCAGAACCTCCCGGGGGATGCCGGGCTGGCTCCTGGGGATAACCCCCTTCCTCCTTCCCAGAGGACGCGGGCTCTGCGGCGGTGAACACCCTGCTCAACGGGCATCCGCACAAGGTAAGGCCCCAGCAGCTCTGCCTGTGTGTGGGGAAACTGAGGCACACGGCACTGCTGGATTTGGCCTGTGGGAAGTGGGCTGGTTGCAGGTTTGGGCAGAGGGCGACTCGGGGGTTGTGCTTCAGGGCACCAGCTTCTCGTTGAAGCGGAGCCTGGAGTGGCAGGAGGCAGCATGTAGCCATCCTCTGCCTGTCCTGCCTGCCCATGCAGGGCCACCCCTTGTCCTGTCCCTGTGCCTCCTGTCGCCAAGGACATGGGGTCCTCTGCGGTGGGCTCAGCCCTGCCTGATGCGTCCCCTCCTGTCCCCCAGGCTGGCGAATGCAGTGACACCTTCTCCACCTTCGACGTGCCCATCTTCACGGAGGAGTTCTTGGACCAAAACAAGGGTGAGGGTCTGGGCGGGGGGTCGGCACTGCTGGTGCTGCGGTGTCTCACATGGGGACGGCTGCATCCCGCGAGGTGGTACCGTGGCTGATGCTGGGTGCCAGATCCAGGCTGGGAAAGGTCCCTGGTGAGGCTGGATCGAGGGATCAGGGGTTGGTGATGCTGAATCTCTTGGAAGAGCTGTGGCTGGGGAAGGGGTTGGGTTTGGGATGGGGCAGGGAGTCCGCGGGGCCGCCTTTGCTGACACGGTGTGGTCCCGGCAGCCCGGGAGGCCGAGCTGCGGCGCCTGCGGAAGATGAACACGGAGTTCGAGGAGCAGAACGCCATCCTGCAGAAGCACACGGAGAGCATGAACTGCGCCAAGGAGAAGCTGGAGCAGGAGCTGGCCCAGGAGGAGCGGCAGACCCTGGCCTTGCAGCAGCAGCTCCAGTCCGTGCGACAGGCCCTCACCGCCAGCTTCGCCTCCCTCCCCATCCCTGGTGAGTGTGGGGCGGCCGTGGGGACCAGCGGCTGCGGGCACCTGGTGGCCACGTGGAATGGCCCTGCTGAGGCAAATGTGTGGTGATAAATGCTCATCTGATGGGGCAGGATCCGGGAGCATTTTGGGGGCCTCTCCAGGGAGCCCAGGGATGTGGCAGCTGGTTGGTTTCCCTATAATGGGGTAGGGTGGGCTGGGAACTGGAACTGTCCTTATCTCGAGCTGTAGTCGCAGCTGCGTCCACAAGGCAGAGATGGACCAAAATCCTTTTGTTTCTGGGCTTGTGTTGGTGCCGGCTCTCTCCTGCTCCAGGATGTGACACTTGGTGTTCAGGGTCCCTTCCCCAAGCACCAGCACGACGGGCAGGGCTGGATGGGGACTTGCTGGCCCTGCTGACTGGGCTGCTGCCCCACAGGCACTGGGGAAACCCCCACGCTGAGCACTCTGGACTTCTACATGGCTAAACTGCACAGCGCCATCGAGAGCAACCCGCTGCAGCACGAGAAGCTGGTGGTGCGCATCAAGGAGATCCTGTCCCGGATAGCCAGGTGAGCTGGGCAGTGCTGGCCGGAGCTGCTGCACAAGGGCCCTGGTGTCCTGGTGAGCACTGGGAGCGCTGGGTCAGGTGGGTGATGTGAGTCGAGCAGAGAAGCTGTGGGCAGAAATGGGCTCAGCGCTGCTCCGGGCAACTGGGGGAGAGAGAAGCCAAACCCCCCCATCCTTCAGCCTCGCCTCCCTCTTCAGTGAACACTTGTGAAGAGGACCAGTCCCTCCCAGAGCCTGGGGCCAGCTGGACCATGGCACTGTCCCTTGGAGCTCACGCAAGGGACAGTCTCCGCTGGTCGTCTGACTGCTTCCCCTCCGCCCCACGCACCTCCCTGGAGAAGGGAGCTGGACCCCTCAGCCCCGCTGTGGCTGCACCATCTCTGAGGACCTCAAGCTTCAAGGGACCAAGCGGTGACAGGGCTGCGACCCCAGCTGGCGCGGTGCTGGGCGAGGTGCTCAGCTGTGAGCGTGAGCGTTCCCCTGCCCTGCTGTGAGCCCCCCAGCTCCTGCAGCCCCGCTCCCTGAACCAGAGCCTCCCCCAGGGCTGGCTGGTGGCAGAGGTGGTGCCTGTGGCTCACTGGCCTGGGGGCTGCTGGTTCCGTGTGCCCTGGGAGCCCCTGGGCCTTGGTGCTGCCTCCTGGCCCCCACATCAGCCCGAGGAGCTTTTTAGTTCCCTGTCCCGTAGCGGGTGAGGTCGCAGGTGTCCTTCTTCTCGCTTTATTTAATCTTCGCGCTTCCCCTCGCTGCTCCCCTGTGGTGCCTGTCCCCTCTGCTTCCGCTGTTCCTCTGGGACCAGGCAGGGCCGCTCCTGCCCTCTGCAGCGGGGAAGGCAAAAAAAAGATTATCTTGCTGGAGGGGGAAGCTGGAACAGACCCCTGACCCCCACGGCTTTCGGCTCCTGCCTCCTGAGCCCGTCCTGCACTGTGGGACCAATGTGGCAGCAGCCGTGTCCTGGCTGGGCTCTGCTGGGCTCGACCCGTCCCTAATCTCAGACTGTAATTAGAGAGTGTCTTATTTTCTTACTACCAGCACGTTGATCTGGCTCTGGGTTTAACTCGGGGCTGGTGCGTGACTGTTCGTCTCTCCCCGTGAGGTCTGTGCTTTGTAGATGAGTCTCCTGGTCGCCATCTCCTGGTGGCTGCTTGGCTTGGGATGGAGATGGGAGCAAATAAACGTGGGAGAAACAACCAGCCCAGGCTCCGTGTGTTTGTGCTCAGAGGTGGCTTCTGAGCTACTCCCGGGGCTTTTGGGGTGCGGAGCAAGGGTGAGGACCCCGAGCTGCAGCCCCAGCTATGGAGGGTGCGATGGAGCCGGCTGCTCTCCCACCTCCAGCCTGGCCAGGGCCCTTGTGCCAGAGCTCACCCGATCCCGGTGCTTACCTGCGCTGCTGGATCGGGTTCCGGGCGCAGGGATCACCTTACGGCCCAGCCAGCACCATGTATAATTCAGCAGCGCTGGCAGCGCGATGCGGCGGGCGGGCAGGCGCGGCAGGCAGGCCCGGGAGGGCAGCCCCATGGAGAACGGTGTGGGGCAGGAGCCGGGGACCCCCGAGCCAACCACCGCCGGGGGCGTCCCGGCCCCGCGCCCCCCCTGTGCCCGCCCCAGGCTGGTGTTCCACACGCAGCTGGCCCACGGCAGCCCCACGGGGCGCATCGAGGGCTTCACCAACGTCAAGGAGCTCTACGTCAAAATCGCTGAGGTCTTTGGCATCTCGCCCACCGAGGTGAGGGGGCTGCGGCTACCGGGGTGTGGGGAGGAGACCAAAGTGGGGGATGCTGACCCCATGGCACGGTTGCGGCCAGCCTTCCCGTGGGTCCCTAGATGCTTGCAAATGCAGCCCCCCCCAAATGACCTGAAAAAGAGTGTTTTAATCAGAGGGCTGCCTCATCTCCTCTGAGGAATGGTTGTGGGGGGCTCTGTGCCTCAGTTTCTCCCCCAGCACAAGGGCAGGGAGCTGGGGCTGCCTGTTCCCTGGCTGATGCTGAGGGAAAGGTGCGGAGGGATGGAGCAGCACTGGGTGCCCCAGACCCTTCTGCTCCAGCAGCACCCAGACCTGGCCACATCCACCCACAGCTGGTTCCTGCCCTGGCACCACTGCTGCCCCCCTGCCCGGCCAGGGTGTCCCCAGCCCCTGCTGACCGGGTTCCCCGGGGCAGATCCTCTTTTGCACGCTCAACACACACAAAGTAGACATGCAGAAGCTGCTGGGGGGACAGATCGGCCTGGAGGACTTCATCTTCGCCCACGTCCGGGGGGAGACGAAGGAGGTGGAGGTGACCAAGACGGAGGACGCGCTTGGCCTCACCATCACGGACAACGGGGCTGGCTACGCTTTCATCAAGGTGAATCCTCCCCCGTGGGGCTGTGGGTCTGCAGGGTGACATCCCCTCCTGTCACCTCATCCCTGGGGTCAGGCTCATCCCCTGATCCCCCCTCCCCACTTCGTCCCCAGCTGAGTCCACCCTGGCCCTGGGGGTGTCAGCAAACACGGTGCAGTTTGGGGGGGACCCTCCATGCTTGACCCAGTTGCTAAAGGCCATGAAACCACAGACGTGGTTTTATGTGGGGATGGGATGGGGGGGCTACGTCTGCCTGTCCTTCCTGTCCAGCCACCTCGTTGTTGTGTGTCCCCCGTCCCCCTGCGCGGTCCCCAGAGAATCAAGGAGGGGAGCATCATCAACCGCATCCAGACAGTGTGCGTGGGTGACAGCATCGAGGCCATCAACGACCAGACCATCGTGGGCTGCCGGCACTACGAGGTGGCGCGGATGCTGCGGGAGCTGCCCCGGGCTCAGCCCTTCACCCTCCGCCTGGTGCAGCCCAAAAAGGCTTTTGGTGAGTTGTGGGGTCCCCCTGCTCTTGCCCTGGGGGGATCCTGTGGGGTGGCCAATCCCTGTGACCCTACTGCCCTGCAGCCCCCCCCGCAGCGACCAGGTGCCCCCCAGGGCCCAACACCCCCATGTGCACCCCTGTGTGTACCCACAGTCCTGGGGCACCCCCGCATGGCACCCATGTGGGCTTCCTCTGGGTGGGGGGGTCCAACACCTGCTTGTGCACTGTGTGCACTGTCTTGGGCACCCATGAGCAGCCTATAACTGGGTGCTTTCCCCCCCACCCAAGGGTGTCCCTTACACCCTCACTGTCTGTGAGCCCCCCCTCCCCACGCAGGGCTCACCCCGGGGTGCTGGGACACGCCACGCTGGGGCTGGGTGGTGGCCGGGGTGGGGGCAGGAGGTGCCAGGCCCTGCCTGTGCCCTCACCCCCCCCGGCCCCCACCCCGGGGTGCAGACATGATCGGGCAGAGGACGCGGAGCAGCAAGTCCCCGTGCGAGGGCAGAGTGGCCAGCGGGAAGGAAACGCTGCGGCTGCGGGCGCAGGGCCCAGCCACGCTGGAGGAAGGGGTAAGACCCCCCCCAGAAACCCCCACCCTGCACCCATGGGTGCTCACACCGTGCCCGGGGTGGGACGAGCATCCCTGAGCCCCTGGGTGAGCCCTGCACTGTGCATCTATGCAGAATGGGGGAATGGGAGGGGGGGTCCCTGGGCTGCGCCCCCACCCCCTGACACCCACCAGCTGGGAATCCTGTCCCCCAGCCCAGCCCATTGGAGGAAGAAGCCGCCCGCCGGGTGGACGACCTGCTGGAGAGCTACATGGGCATCCGTGACCGCGAACTGGGTGAGCGGCGGGGCCGGGGGGCCCGTCCTGGACCCCCACCCACCACTGACCGCCCTCTCCTCCTCCGCAGCCTCGACCATGGTGGAGGCGGCCAAGGGGAGCCCCGGCGCGGCCCAGCTGGCCCGTGGCTTGGACTCGGTGCTGGGCGAGTTCGCCTTCCCCCAGGAGTTTGTGGCTGAGGTGTGGGCAGCCGTTTGCCACCCCAGTGTGGGGCAGGAGTAGCTGGGGGGTGGCGGTGCCCCCCACCCATGTCCCCTCCCCGTGTCCCCACCCCACCTGAGGCTGGTTGTGCCGGTGGGGGGGGCCCATCCTCCCCTGTGCCCCCTCCTGAGCTGCACCCAGGTGTGTCCGCTGGGTTGGGGGGCCAGCGGGGCTCCCAGCCCATCCCCTCGAGGGTGCCCCTCACCCCAAAACGTGGCGGGAAGCGGCCGTGGCTCATTAAAACAGAGACTGGAGGAAAAGGGCTGTTGCTCCATCTGGCAACAGGACTGGGCCCCCCAGGGTCCACCTGGGTGTTCACGTTGGCACAGAGAGCTGCACAAGCTGTGTTTTATTGGGGGGGCGTCACTCAGATGGGGAGGGGGCAGGAGAGCGGCCCTGTGTCCCCCACCACTGCCTTGGGTACCGGGATCGGGCCCAGCTGGGGAGAGCCCATGGATGGTGATGGGGGCCATTAATTAATGTGGAGGGGGGTAGAATGGGGGGGCCATGGCTTGTCCCCCGCCCTCGGTGCCCGTCCCCAGGAGCTGCTACTGCAGCACCGAGTCAGCCGTGAGCTTGCGGCGCAGGGAGGGGTTGAGGACGGGGTAGAGGGAGAGGATGGAGGGCCGGGGGCGCAGGCTGGGGTAGATGCGCTGCAGCACGGCCCGGCGGAAGAGGATGTAGACCCAGGGGTCCAGGATCTGGTTCCAGGTGACCATGCGGATGTAGATGAGCAGCATCTTCTGCGTCTCCGCGGGCAGCAGTTGGGTCTGGCCGCTGGCTGGCAGCTGCTGCAGGACTGTCTGCACCATGAAGATCTGCCAGGGGGAAGGGGGGAAGTGTCAGCAGAGGGGGGGTCCGTGCAGGGACCACGAGCTGCCCCGCAGAGGGGAGGATGATGAGGGTCCAGGCTGGGCACGGAGGCTGTTGGAGGGGGGTCCCAGGCTGGTTTGGGGTACCCGCTGTGCATCCCAGCAGTTCTGAGCCCCAGGGCCCAGCACAATGGTGCCAAACCAGGGTGCAGGGTGGGGGGACACCCCCAGACCCAGGGCCTCACCAAGAGGGAAACCGCCAGACCTGGGCCTCACCAGCAAGGACATGGGGCAGGGGTCACCACACCGAGACCTGGGCCCTCCCCAGGGGGCGCACAGGGGGAACAGCAGGACCCAGGAGGGACGTGGGGGGGAACACCAAGAGCCGAGGCCTCACCAAGAGGGGCATCCAGCAGATGGTGGCGATGATCATGATGCCCACGAGCTGCACCATCATCTCCACCTCGCTGTCCCGCCGCCGCTGCACCGACTCCCGGTCGTGGTAGACGCGGCAGAGCGTCACCACGCTGACCGTGTTGAAGATGAAGGAGAGCAGCACGGAGAAGATGCCCAGCAGGGCGAAGAGCAGGCAGAAGACGATGTCGCCAGTGTCGGGCAGGAGGGTGAGGAAGCACCAGGAGCCGGGGTACTGCAGCGTGTACCGGCCCAGCCCCAGCACCGGCAGCAGCCCCAGCAGGCAGGAGAAGCCCCACACCAGCCCCACGATGGACCAGGCCCGGCGCTTGGAGATGCTGGTGGAGCGGGAGAAGGGGTGGTTGATGCCGAAGAACCTCTCGCCGGCCATGGTGGCCCCCAGCAGCAGCGGGCACTGCCCGAAGAAGACCATGGAGAAGCCAAGGAAGTTGCAGAGGTGGCAGCCAGGGTCCACCTTGGCCCAGGAGAACTTGATGAAGTGGTAGGGGATGATGACCGAGGCCGTCACCAGCAGCCCCATGAAGTCCGTGACCACCAGCCCGCAGAGGAAGACGAGAAAGGAGGAGCGGGCCCGGTTGGAGAGCTGGCGCGAGGAGCTGAGCAGGACGCAGAGGGCAAAGAGGTTGGAGCAGAGGCCGATGAGGCCGAAGGCGGTGGAGAACCAGGGCGAGGTGATGCTGTGCTGCACACCCTGGGGGCCATCGGTGGCATTGAACACCCCAAAGCACCTGGCTGCACTGCCGTTGGGGGGCTCCATGTCCCCCCACCCCATCCTGCTCCTTCCCGAGGCTTCAGGCGCCCTCCTGGCTCTGCTCCATTGTGCGTCCCCGCCGGCGCCGCCTCCGATCCGGCCTTGCCCTGTGGGGACAAGGAGGGAGGTTCAGGGCCGGTGCCCCACGGCCAAGCCCACCCGTCACCCACCCTGAACCTGCAAACGTGGGGCAGCCCACGGCCAGTGGTGGGGACACCCGGGGGGACACAGCACGTGCCGAGCTGGCGCCGCTCTGGGCGGGGAGGCCCAGCCCCGGCCCTGCAGCTGGCCGGGATTAACCGTCCCCGGCTGCGAGCCACGTGCGGCTGCTGCCACGAGCTGTAATCTGGCGGGGTGGGGGTTCGGAGCCGCACGGCACCGGCGGATCGGCTGTGATGGCGCTGGCTCCTGCTGGCCCCAAGGGGGACATGGCCAGACACCCCCAGGACATCTGCGCTGTGGGGAGACTTGCTCTGAAGGATGGGACGCGTGGGAACGGGATGGCTGCACTGGGGCCTGATCCTGGCACCCCACTCCATCCCTGCGCCTTCCCTTCCGCACCCACGGCTCAATGGGGAGAGGGCACGTGCTCGCAGTGTAGTGGGGAAACTGAGGCACCAGATGGGACACCCACGCCTGGAGCTGCACCCCGGCACTGCAGCCGGCCCACAGCCATGGGCCGTGCAGCCGGCCTGCATGTGTGACATCCCTGTTCTCCCCACGCTGGCCCCACCACCCCTGGCGTCAAGGGTTTGTCACTGGCGCATTGGCGTGGTGGCGGGGGCACGATGACAGCTGTGGTCATGGGCAGCCTGGTCAATGCCATGCGGGCTTGCTGGGCTGTGACCCAGGCCCAGGGAGCTCCTGGGAGCTGCTGCCTCCACCGCTAATTAGTCCAGGCTGCAAACGGGGTGACGTGGGCTGGGCTGAGGCGCTGGTGACAGCGGGGATGGGACAGCCCAGGGGTCAGACCCCCCCCCAGAGACCAGGTCCCCCCCCCAGGGACCAGACCCCTTGGCTCCTGGGACACATTTCTCCAGTCTGTGGGTGTCCCTGCCACCCGTCTTCCCAGTCCCTACACCACTGGCTGACATTGTCCCCAGCCCGGTGGCCCCCATGGGACGCCCACTTGTATCCCAACCCACCACCTCTGCGAAGCCTCTGCTGTGATACCCCTGGCCGTGGGGGTCCTGGCACCTCTGCCGCCCCCTCCTGCAGGGTGGTACTGCCACCTGCCCTTCATCCCCGGCCCCAAGTCAAACCCCAAGCCAACCCCAACCAGTGCCAAACCCAGTGGCTGGCTGTGCATCGGGCCTCGCTCTGTGTCCCCATGTCCCGGGCGAGCCTTTTGCCGCGTCCCACAGCCTGGCGCCCCCCACTCGCCACCCCTTTTCCGGCCCCCGGTGCGAGGGTGGCCGCAGGGCCAGGAGCCGCCGCGCACACCCGCGGCGTGCGCTGATCCCACAGCCCGTCCCGCGCTGGGATGGGGCCAGGCATTACAACATCCCCTCCGGGGCAGCATCCAGGCTGGGGGTGCTGACACCCCCGCCCGCTGCACCGCTGGCCCCATGGCTGCTGGAGAGCCAGGAAAGGGCTGCGGTGGCAGCAGGGCCACGTCCCCGTCACCACCCCTGTCCTGGCACGGGCGGCTGGCAGAGCGTGGCGGTGATTCACTGCCACGGCGCGAGGACGGTCCCATTTTTTTCCATGAGACAAGAGAGAAAACTTGCTGCTGTTTGTTTTCTGCAGTCCCCAAGGGATGGCGGTGGTGGCCCCCAAGGCGCCAGTCCCCTTGGGACATGCAGTGAGGCCTCAATGTGATGGCTCCAGGTCCCCAAGGACCTGACACCTTTTCCTGTGTCTCCCGGGATTTCCCTCCCTGAGAGGTGGCGAATTCCGTCCCCCACCCCACAGCGATGCCACCTGGGTGCCGCAGGGGCTCACAGACACCGGGTGCTCTCGGCTGCCGACCGGCTCGGTGCGGCAGGATCTGACCCCTCTCCCCACAGTGTCCACAGGAGGGGTCTCCCCGCGGTGCCACCGTGACTGGGCAAGGATGCACCAGCCAGCAGCTCCGTGCCCCAGTCCCCGAGCGCCTCCCTGTCCCCCCTTCCTGCCCCAGTGCAACCAGGACATGGACCCTCACCCGCCGCTCGCTGCCAGTGGGGACCGGGACACCGGGGGCTCTGCCCCAGGACCAGTTGCAATTCTGGAGGGGTCTTGGGGACCGAGCAGCCGGGTGCTGCCCCACAGAGCTGCCTCGGCCGCCAGCCTGGGACCACGCAGCACTTACAGAGAATCAAATATTAAAGAGGGGCCACTTAGCGCTAGCACAGCTGGGAGTGAGTCGAACCCCATATGCACCAGAGCAAACCAGAGGCACTTAAGGGAAGGGGATCGTGTGGGGGCTCCTCGCTCCCCCCATTGCAGGCGATGCCACAGGAGGATGCGTGTGGGGACAGCAGGTCCTGCGGAGGAGAGACCCAGAGCCTGGTGCCCCTGCCAACCCCGCACGCTTGGGTTTGGGGTTACCAGACCTGGCAAAACCCTCTCCCAGGGAGAGAGCGCAGGATCGAGGGCTTGGCACAAGTAAAGGCGAAGGGCGCTCAGACAAAATCCCAGTGGAGCGGTGCCGTCTCCAAAACGGGCTGCTGGAGGCTGCAGTGCTGTCAGCAGCGACAGGGACCGGTGCGGGCGCTAATGATGTTCTTGGCACCGCGCGAGCCCGTGGGTCAGCGCCGCGCTGTAGATGCACCGCGGGCTGCCCCGGCTGCGCCGGGCGCCGCTTCCTGCCCCGGCCACATCCGAGGCCAGCGAGGGAAAGGCGAGAGGCTGATGGGAGCGCAGGAGGCTGCTCCTTATCAGCGCAGCTCCCTCCCCAGCTCATTGCTTCCCCAGGCTTCCTCGGGCATGCGGCTGGCGGGATCAGGCTGGGGGGGCTGGGACGGGAGGGGCCTGCAGAGGGACCCCAAACTGGGCAGCAGCAACTCCCCCCACAGCCCACATGCCCCCTTGGTCTGGGCTCTGCCCCCCGGGATGTGGCGCTTGGCCACAGGGCGGTTGAGCAGAAGATGCTGCAGGGCATTTGCATCCCTTATGTGTCCAGCCTCTCCTCTTTGCTTGCTGGACCTCTCCAGTGACAGCCACCTGCCCTTGCAGGACAAGGACTTTCTCCGCAGTGTCCCCTCCGCCTCTGCAGCCTGATGTCCCTTGTGCAGGTGGTCCCACGGATGTCATCGCGCACAGCTGTCCCTGCCAGGGGATGTGGTCCCACCACCAGCTGCTTCCCAGGCTGGTGCTCTCTGGGCAGCAGAGCAGCTTGAGGCCATCGGCTGGGGTGGGAAAGGCAACGGCCACGTCATGGGTGTGGGGACACGGCCTGGCCTGGAGCAGGGACATCCCCAGGACAGAGGACACCCGTGGGAAGCAGTGGCACACCTGCAGGGGGGTGGCTGTCCTCGCCTGTCCCTGCTGTAGCCCATAGCAGATGTCGCCCAACCCACTCACCCCCCGGGCTGGCTGGGGGGCAGTTAACATAATCCCACCTTGCCCCAGCCCATCCCTGGGGTCCTGCACACGGCGGGCGGTGCCAGAGCTGGAATCACCAGCGCCGTGTCCCCGGGGGGGCAGCAGCCAGGGCCCCCCAAGCCCGGCTGCATCTCCAGGGCTCCGAAGCTGCCGCTGGGCCCCCCAAACAGCGCCTTTCCCGGCCCCTCCCGCGGGACCCGGCCGGCGGAGCAGCGGGCGGGGGCGGCCGGGGCTGTGCTGGGAAAGCGGCCCTGGGCCGGGAAGCCCCGAGAGCAAGTCCTGGTGCCGGGGGGGGACCCTGGGACGTGTCAGCCCCGGACACCCGGCCCAGGGCACAGGCAGCCGGGGGGGAGCGGGAGCACCACGTCCCCCTTTTCCTCCCCTCCGTGGGGTCACCGCTTTCTCCCTCCCGCAAAACGCCGCAGCTCTTCGGGTTTCTGTGCAAACCGGGCGGCTCAGCCCTGATGGCCCCGGGGCAGCCCCAGCCCCGCGCAGCGCCCCCGGCCCCGCGGTCCGCCCGGCCCCTCCATCACAGCCTCCCTCTCTCCGTCCATCTCAGCGCTGCCGTCTGTCTGTCCAGCCCCCTCCGTCCGTCCAGCCCAGCCTTGTGGGCTCTTTGTGCTTCCCAGCCCCTCCGGCCGCTGCGCCCCCCGCCCCGGGCCGTGCATCCCCCATCAGACCCCCCGCCGCCCCCGGTCCTACCTCGCTGCCGGCGGCACCCACCCGGCGCGGCTGAGCCGAGCCCAGCCCAGCCCAGCCCAGCCCCGCTCCGCTCGGCTCGGCTCAGCTCAGCTCAGCTCAGCTCAGCTCAGCCTGGCTCGGCTCAGCCCGGCCCCGCGGGAGGGCGGGAGGAAGGGCCGGGCTCGCAGCCCCTCCGGCCCCGCTCCACGGCCCCCGGAACCGGCTCCCCCTCCACCCCGACCACCGAACCCCATCGCCCACCTCCTGCCCGGGTCCGGCCGCACCGGGCTGCGCCCCAAACCCCCGCAACACCCCCCCTGCGGACCCCCCCGGGCCGGCACCCACAGGCCCCCCAGGAGGCCTCGAAGGCGGCAGCAGCCGGGGGTGGGACAAGGGGCCGCATCCCCCCGCCTCACCTGGCCCCGCTCAGCCTTGAGAACGGGCTGGCGCTGGGACACCCCGACCCCACACCACCCGGCTATATTTAGCGGGGCCGGGCTCTTATCCGGGTTACTCATTTGTTTACCCGAGCTGGATTCCTGCGTCCGGAGGGGGGGTCAGTCCTGTGGCCATCGCTGTCCCAGCAGGACCCACATCAGCCCAGCTCCATGGGGCTGGCACCACAGCGGGGTCTCTGCCCTGGGAGGGGATGTCACTGCTGTCCCCCACAGCCGGCCCTGGGACCTGGGCATGGGGTGGCAGCAGCTCCTGGAAAAAGGGTGGATAAGGACCAAGGGGCCACACGGACATGAGCTGGTGCCCCCCGCAGTGTCCCTGGGGGTCCCCCACAGCCCCGAGCATCCCTACCCCAGGCGATGTGGCGATGCAGCCTGGGGTTTTTACACACTGGGGGTTTTCCCAGCCCAACTGCTACGAGCTCAGTTTGTCACCAGTTTGTCACTGAAGCCGTGGCCAGCCGGGCTCGCCAGGGCAGCCTGTTCCCAAGCACCGTCCTGAGGTGTGGGAGCCGCAGCAGGGAACGTGGCTGCGTCCACTGCTGCTCTTCATGCTCTGCCAGGGGAGCAGAGCCCATCCCTGGCACCGGCGGCTCCAACCAGCGCTGAAGCACTGGGGGTGTCCGAGCCCATGGGTGACAGGGCTGTCCGGTGCACCCGGCATCCCAACGTGGCCCACAAGGCCGGGCGACGCTCAGAAACCTGAGCAGGTTTTCCTGACACCGCCTTGGTGTGGAGCAGGGTCTGCCACAGCAGCAGCCCGGAGCACGGTGACCGTCGGTTGGAGCGGAGGGATGGGCCGCAGAGCTGGGCCCGGTGTGGGGAGCGTGGCGGGAGCACGGGCGGCCCCCCGAGAGCAGAACGCGCTGAGCTGCCGTGCCCGGATGCTGCCCGGGTGTGCCGACCCTCCCGCTGCCCCGGCACGGGGTGCAGCCGCACCTGCAGAGGATGTGGGCACGGCGGTGCCGAAGGCGGCTCCGCACCGCCCCGCCGCCCCGGCACGGATGCGGCTGAGCCGCCGCCACCGGCTCTGGGAGCGGAAAAGAGCTGTGCCTCCCCGGCCCGGGGCTGCGCCACGGCAAATGAGGCAGAGGAACACAACTGGCTCCCCCTGAAATACAAGGGACATGTGGAGCAGAGCTCTGAGAGCAGCCGGGGCTGGAAAAAAGCATCCTGGGCTTACCCAGCCCCTGAACACCACAGTGGGTGCCCGGCTGCTGCAGCTCCCAGGGTTCAGGCTCTCGTGCCCGGTCAGTGGCCCTGTCCAGAGCTCAAAGTTGGGGACGCAGGGAAAAGGCAGCACTGGGAGGGGACATGGACCCTGTGCAGGTGGGGACACAGTGGGGCGCTTCCAGGGGAGCTCCCCCCGCATGTGTGCCCTGGAGGGAGAGGGGCCCTGGGCAGCGGGCTCTGCCGGGCAGTTCAGCAGGGAGGGCACCCAACCGCTGGCTTTGGGGTTTGGGTTTTTTCCCCGTTTCCTGCAAAGCCATCCCTGGCTGGGCGTTCACACGCTTCCTGTGCCCAGCTCAGGCCCCAAAACCCCCCTGCGCTGAGCGGCTGCTCAACAGCTTTAAATAACCCACAGGAAGGAGAGACCGGGGGACGTGTCCTGGCACAGCCACCGGCCCAGGGACGGCCGGCAGGATGGGGAGGGGGCACCCGCGTGTGGGGCTGAGGCAGTTGGGGGTCTCCCCACCCCCAGGCAGGCTGTGCCCCACGCCCTGTGGGTGACCGTGGGAGCCCCCTGAGCACGACTCCCACGGCCTTTGCCTGGTTGGATCCGCCAGTGGTGCTGAAAGCAGACGGACGGGACGACTTTCCCGAGCTCTGGGGGAAAACGGCAGCCGTGGGGCAGCCCCCGAGGCTGGAGAGCCCCCACCCAGCCGCACTGGCTCTGCCACGGTGCTGGGGGTGCCGGGCAGCCCCCAATCCCCCCCACCGCAGGGCTGCACCAGAGGCAGGATGCAGCGAGGCCCATAGGGAGGAAACAACCTTGCTGCAGTATTTCAGGGCCGAGACAGAGGTTTCCTGGAGGCTGCGCTACCGGGTGCTACTCACGGACCAGCACCTCCTCCTGCGTCCCTCACACGGAGCAGGGACAGGACCCCATGGGATGGGCCATGAGGGATGATCCCAGGAGGGTGCGTCCATCACCCAGGGGTGACGGACCCAGTGAGTCTCAGCTCAGTCCCGAAGCACTTGCCAAGGTGCCCCAAACCCGCTGAGCATCGCTTGAAGCCCCCAGGGACCCTCATCCCAGCACTGGGGGTCTGGGGAAGGCAGCTGCCCCAGCCCATGGGAGCAAGAGCTGCTCGGGCACAGGGTGGGAGGGACCACGGGCCAGGGAAAGCAGATTTTCCCCTGTAAGGAGATCTCCCATCCCACACCCCTCTCCTCCTCCCCGCTGGAGGCAGCCGCCTCGCAGCCGCTGAACCCGTTCATCCCACAGCGAGGGAGCTGCTGCCGCTCCCAGGCTGGGGCCGCTGGAAACCAGGGGGAATGTGCCAGAACGGAGGCTGCCCGGGAGGGCGATGGACCTGACCCGGGGGTCTGTGGCAGCGGGAACAGAGGGGCTGCAGCTCCAGCTGCGGAGGGACAGGCCGGACAGGGCTGGTGTGGGGGCCAGGGCCTGTGTGTGGGGCTGGGAGGGGGCTGGCACAGGCATGGGGATGTATGGGGCTGGAACGGGAGCACAGAGGGCTGAAAGCATGTAGGGACAGGGAGAGAGGGGGTGAGGACACCCCCCAGAGCAGCCAGGGAGCTCCCAGTGCTGGCCCAGAGTGGGACGGGCTGGTGCTGACATGCAGGAGCCACATGGTACTGACCAGCGTGGGGTGCCCACACCGGGGATGCCACGGCTTAACCAACCCTTATTTATTTATACTAAAGTCTCAGGTCCCTCAGGGTAAAAGGACAGTGAAAACCCTCCGGAATAGGCCCTGTGCTGGGCCAGGCTTTGCAGACATCTATGGGACAGTGCCCATGACAATGGATGAGACCCCCCCCACGGCAGAGGTCCAGCAGCCCCTCATCTGCGGTAACGGTAACGCTTGAAGTGGAACCAGAGCTGGAAGATCCCGTTGGCAAACTGGCAGCGGAAGCCATGGCGGTGGGAATACTCCCACTCCCGGTTGACGATCTTGAAGGCGATGTCCTCGTAGGGCGGCCCGGCGTGGAAGCGCAGGATGGCGAAGTCCTTGTTGTCCTGACAGGCCTCCAGGAAGTACTCGGGCGTCGAGCGCTTGTCAATGAGGTCGGGGTAGAAGATGTTGAACTTGTAACCCTGCACGATCTTGGGGGGAGGGTTGTCGAAGTCGTAGTGGGTCTGGTTGTACTTGTTCCACTCGAAGCCTGTGTGTACCCGGTTGAAGAAGCGGGGCTTGCGGGGCCGGTACTTGTCAGCCCAGAGATAGGCCTTGCCCGTAAGGGGCATCTCCACGCTGAACTGCGCCTCGTCTGCACCCATGCCCTCCTTGGCCTTCCGGAAGAAGATGTCATCGGTGCTCTCCGTGGCATCACCTGTAGGGACGAGAGGTGACATCTGGCCCTGCAGTGCCAGCCAGGCCCGGGTGTGCAGAGGGATGAGCAGCAGATGCTGGGCAGGGGATGCAGAGCAGAACACGGAGATGCACGTGCTGCCCTGTGGACTCCAGGTGGGCACCGGGCAGAGCTGTGCCGATAACTCACCCAAAACACCCTCCCCGCTTGCCCACAGCCCCCCCAGCTTGCTGGTGTGGCTGAGAGTGGGCAAGGGCCCGAGGTGGGTACCCACAGCCACAGCTCCCTGCTCTTGCCCAGGCCGGGGTGCCCCAGCTGCGTGGGGACACCCCCTGCCAGGCCAGCTCGGGACACGTGCTCCAGAGCCAGCTCCTACCCACCCCTTTCCGAGAGCAGCGTCCCCCCCAGCCCTGCACCCCAAGGCTTCTACCTGTGACCTGGAGCTGCTGTCGCAGCAGCAGCAGCCGATGAGTGTCCTCCTCAGCCTCCAGCACGTGGGCGTCGAAGGGCAGCTCATTGGGGCCCAGCAGCCGCGGGCTGTACTTCCCCGCGTCGTAGTCGTCCAGGCTCTGCTGGATCAGGTCCTCCTCCATCAGCACGGCTTCCCCCTCGGCCTCTGCTTTGGCCTCCGCGTCCTGCTCAGCCTCGGGCTCCGAGGACGGCCCTGGCTGTACCACCAGGCTCTCCTCTGGATCCAGCCTGCCAGGAAGAGAGAAGAGAGAACTGGGATGGGGATGGTACCCTTGTTCTCTGCCCACCGGGGGGCTGCCTGTGGAAGGACGGCTGCATTTTCTGTCCTGGGTGCCCCATGGGAGCGGACCAGACGGCTGCACTGCCCAAGGAAAGGGCTGCGTACCTGTCGCTGGGGGAAGCGGGCTCTTGCTTGATGATGGGGAAGAGCGGTTCGCTCTCCACACCCTGCTCCTGCTTCAACTTGTACAGCTTCTGGCGCAGCACATCCTGGTGCCGCTCCCGCAGCCTGCGAAGAGATGAGGCGTCAGGTCCCACACAGCAGAACCACCTCATGTCCACACTGCTCAGAGCTGGGACACCCACCACCCCCTGCAGAAATCTGCTGGGTTCTGTACAGTTTTGGGCTGAATAACCCTCCAGTCCAGCTCCCTCTCAGAGACCTCACTGTAAACATCGCCACTGGAGAAGGGACTGAGTGTCCAAGCCCTACTCCCCTCTTGGGAGAACCAGCCACCTCAGAAAAGGTAAAAAACCCCTCCGCCAAAGATTTCGGGTTTGTGCCTCCCCAACTCTACTCACAGAGGGGTCTGCGCTGCCCCTTTCACAGCCCTGTCCAGGGGACAGTCCCTGTTCTCACCTGGCCCGAGCCATGTAAGCCTTCAGCTGCTGCAGCAGGCTCTCCCAGTACCCGACGTCAAGGTTGGGTCCTCCTGCCCGGATCTTGCTCTCGATGCCCTGGTACAGCACTTGCAGCTGGTTGTACGTCTTCCCCTTGAACACGGACTGCACGTCTGAGCTGACGGAGGCGTTGACGCCATCCCGACGCTCCCCTGAACAGACGGGCAAGGGCAGCCGCTCAGTCCCCGAGTGCTCCCCCAGGCCCTTGGGGCTCTCCCGGCAGCGACGGCTGGGCCAGACCCACAGCCCCCACCCAGCAGATCGCAGAGAACCGCTCTGAGCCTGAGCGCATGCGGCAGCTCCTGTGTGCTGCTTCACCCACCCCTGGCTCTGCCCTCCAGCTCACCCGGCCCTCCTTTCCCAGAGGCCTCCAGCTTGCGCAGCTTGGCTATCTCATCCTCCGTGATGATGGTCATGTCCCTCCAGAAGTCCACGTTCTTCCCTTGCTCCAGCTCCATGTAAACCTGCCAGCAGGAGACAAGCAGGACGTCAGGCACAGCTCCGCACCGCGGGCAGGGACGCAGAGCCGAGGGGGAACCCTGAGCTGCTGCCCCTCAGCAGCCCCGCGCACCTGGATGTCCTCCACCAGATCCTCCATGTCCGACACAGTCAGACCGTTCAGGAATGTGTAGGGCTCGTGCATCTCCACGGCCAGGTCATCGTCCTCCGCGCTGATGTACTTGGCCAGAAGGTCAATGGGTTTCGCTCTCCCATCCCGAATCCGGATCTTAGACCTAGGCAAGAGAAGAGGGACAGCAAGCGGTGCCACCCACGCCCTGCTCCCTGGGGGGCCCGTCCCTGCGGAACCGCGCGCCTACCGCAGCTTGGCCTGCTGCAGGTGGAAGTTGTCCTCCTGCTCTTCCCAGGTTTTGAAGTGCTCTGCCTCTTTCTCCCGCTGCAGCATCTCCAGCTCCTGCTCACGCATCGCCTTCTCCCGCTCCCGCTCCAGGCGCAGCTGCTTCACCTGCCCGGGGCAGAGGGAGACGTGAGGCCCCCAGGCAGGACCCCCATCCCCGTGCAGCCGTGACCCCGCTCAATGGCCAGGAACCGTGTGGACCGGGCTGCTCGCTGACAGCCCTGGGAAATACAGGGGACACAGGGGACACTCGAGTGCCTCAGTGCCATGACTGGGACTTGTCCTCCTCAGCACCTCCTGAGCTGGACTTAACCCCAAGAACATTTTCACCTTGGAACAGCAGAAGTCAGCGCACTGTAGCCCCCCAACCCTGCAGCCTATGGGCACCCCCAGTGAGAAGAACAAGGGGACTTCCAGGTGAGCAACTGTGAGAATTGGGCTGTCCACAGGGTTCCCTGTCAGATGGTGGGAGGGAGGGGACATCTGATCCCACCTTCTGCAGCTCCAGGCGATTGTCCTCCTGGATTCGCTTGTTTCTCTCCTTCAGATCCTTCTCATCCAGGTGGCTGATCCCTTTCTTTTCCAGTGCCTGAAACAGAGTGGCCAAGGGAAGCTGTGAAACCCAGCAACCTCTACAGCCCCCCATCAGCCACTCACCTCTGCTGTTCCAGCGAGCTCTGATCCAGTTGAAAGTCCCCAAATCCTATTCCCGAAACACCTCAGCAAAACCCAGGCTCAAGCCCAGGGATGCCAACTGACGTGGCCAGTGCCAACACACCAGTAAATGCTGCCCAGCGCTCAGCTGGCAGCTCCCAGCAGGTCTGGGTCTCCCTTCTGCACCCTGCCCCACCTCCTCACCCCACAGCCCTGGCCACAGACCTTGGTCTTCAGGAGAGAGGGGGTAAAACCCCACTGAGCTTGTCAGAAACACACAGCTGCTGCCCGAGACGACCACCTTACTCTCATGTGGCTGCTTATAGTGTTAGAGAGGTTCTCACCTCAAGCAAAGGTGTCCCCGACACCCCCGGCTCCCCGTCCCGTTCCGCAGCAGCTGCAGGGGCACAATCCCCTCCGAGCAGCCTCTGACAACAGGCAGGCGCGGAGCAGAGCTCACCTTGCTCCAGATGAAGGTGCCCAGCAGGTTGTTGTCCCCAAAGGGGTTGTCAGTGTTGGTGTAACCCATGTACTCCTCTCCCCACCCCATCTTCTCCCGCTTCTTCCTCTCCTTGGCCTCCTTCTTGGCCAGCCGGCGAGCCCGTTTCTCCTCAGGTGTCTCCAAGGCTTTCATGAGTGCAGCCTGCTTCTTCTTCTCTTCCTTCAGCCTCAAGCGCTCCTGGAGGCTCAGCTGCTGCCCCGGCTCCTCCCTGCCCCGGGAGCGCGGCGGGGAGGGGGAGCTGAGGGAGGACACAGAAGATTTGGAGTCATCTCTCCTCCGCCGCCGCTCTCTGCTCCGGGCTCTCCTCTTGTCTTGCTCACGCTCCGAGCTTGAGGAGCGATCCCGGGACCGCGAGCGGTGTTTCTTGTGGCTTCTACGGGGCTGATCGCTGCTTTTGCTTTTATTTTTCTTCCATTTCTGTCTCGCATCGCCAGAGTCAGAGCTGGGGTAGGGAGAAAGCCGCGTTTCAGCTGGGAGACGATACCGGCTCCGTGTCACGCACCGGGTGCTCCGGAGCGGGGAGCGTTTCCTGCAGTGAGAACCGGCCCCGGCGGCAGCCGGAGCTCCCGGCACAGCCGACAGCGCTCGAACGGCCGTTCGCGGTGGTACCTGCCCCCCGGCCCCAAGGGGCTGCTTTGTGCCACCGACGAGGTTTTCAAACGCTGCCCAGCCCGGGCCTGTTCCAGCCCCCGGCCCTGCCCGAGGCCCAGCCCGGCGGCACCGCCCGGCCCGGGCTCCCCCGGCAGCTTCACCCCAGCAGCGCCCGGGCGGGGACAGGGCCTGGTCGGGCCTGGTCTGGTCTGCTCTGGCCCGCCCGAGCCCGCGGCCCCCCGGGCAGGTCCCGTCCCCGCTCCCCCGGACCCGCGGCCCGTCAGACGAGGCCTAGCCGCTCCACGGCCCGGTCCCCGCTCACCCCGAGCTCGGCTCTCGCCGGCGGCCCCTGCTCCGGCTCCGGCNCCAGCGGCCGCTCGAGGGGCGGGTGGCGCAGGCAGCAGCAGGGGCAGCCCAAAGGAGAGGCCCCGGCGGGAGGAGGTGCCGGCTGCACGACCCCGCCCCCATCCCGCCCCGTCCCTTTTTTTTCCTCCCTTTTTTTTCCCCAAAACCGGGTCGGGCGCAGGACAGAGGAGGCAGAGCCGGGCGGGGTGAGCACAGCACAGATACAGCTTTATCACAGNCGGCGGCCCCTGCTCCGGCTCCGGCTCCGGCGCTTCTCCCGGCTCCCAGAGCGCTCCCGCTCCCGCCGCTGCGATCGCGCCCGGCGCGGCCGGTCCGGGCTGCGCGACCCCGAGCCCATGGGCTGCGGCTGCGGCTCCGCCCCGGGGCCTCCGGCAGNTTTTTTTCCCCAAAACCGGGTCGGGCGCAGGACAGAGGAGGCAGAGCCGGGCGGGGTGAGCACAGCACAGATACAGCTTTATCACAGAGCCGAGGACAGACAGCATCAATTTACAGTTCTCTGGAAAAAGGTCTCCCCGAACGGGAGGGGGAAAAAAACCCTCAAAATAACCAAGAAAAAAAAGCGCTCATGACTTAACCCCCCCTAAAAAAAAAAAAGAAAAAAANAAAAAAAAAGGAGAAACATGACAACACCCACGGGTCGGCATCACATCTCGGCCGCCAGCCCCCGCTAATTACATTCGTTACACGCGCAGAGCGGCCACGGACACGAGTGGGAACGCGAACAGACTCGGGGCTCGTCAGACACCGGCAGAAAGAACCAGCACACACGACCCGGACGCCTGAGCCGCGGCGTTCGGCTGGTCCGTGCGGGACCGAGCTGGAGGGTGACGGGAGCCGGGGGCCGCGGGGGAGCCTGGGCCGCCCCAGGGCGCTCCCCACAGCGCTGGGTTGGCACCGGATCCCAGCACAGAGCCAACAGCAGCTGAACACGGGACCCCCGGCACGAGCACTCGGGGCTCCTCACTCTGGCCCACATGTGCCTGCCAAGGGCAGAACCTTCACAGAAGCTGGATGGCAAGAACACAGAGGTGCCGGTTTTCTCTTGCCACATCCATCCCTGGCAGGCAGCAACCACCTGCGGTTTGGCAAGAGCCCGAGCCAAAGCTCAGCAGCGGCCTCGGCACCGGGCACGTCCCACAGACCCACCCGGGTGGGGTGATGGGGATGGAGAGCGGCGGCCAACAGAGCTCTGGGGCAACCAGCTGCTCTGCTCAGAGCTTGGAAGAGCAAAAGAAACATGGAACTTCCTTGGAGAGAGCGGGGGGGGTCACAGCAGGGACAGCACCTCCCCGCAAACAGCTGGGGCACTGCGGAAACCCCGACAAAGAAAGTGCCGGCAACTCGTGTCCCACTGAGCTGGAAGTGCAGCTGGAGGGATGTTCAGACCGAGGACAGGCAGCTGTTCTCTTCCCCAAAAAAGGGCCGATGCTCTTTCCCGAGGGCAAGACCCAGTCCTGCCCTCCTCTGACCGTGCCTGGGAAACACTGCAGAGCTCCCGCCGCTCCGGTGCTGCAGCACCGTGCAGAGGGGGTGCAGAGCAAGCCTGGAACGCCAAGGGCCTTTCAGCCTCCTCTCCAGCACCGAGCTAACCTAACGGGACAGGAGGTGACACACAGCAGGGGAGCGTGTGTGAGCCTGGAAAGGGGCAGTTTTCATTTCAGATCAGCCTCTCCCTAAGGGAAGGTTCCTCCTGTCCTCTCACGTTGACAAAGTTGCTCCAAGTCCTTTGCGCATCCTCTCACAGGACCAACACCCTCCGTGTCCAGACCTGCTCGCTCCAAAGGGTCGAGCTTTAAAGAACTGCTCAAGGATTGTCTCAGAAAGCCCAAACACTTGAGGAAAGACGATGCACGGAATGAACATACTGCAAAGGGTCTGGGTTTCCCCACATCTCTTGGGACCAAGCACTGCTCCAGCTTGCAAAGTTCACTCACTGAGATACTCCATGAAGGGGACTCAGGTGCTCCCTGCACAGAGGCCAAGCAGCTTTAGAGACCACCCAGAAAGAGGGGAAGGAATAAAGTCTCCCAATGATGCTTAAACCACGTTAAACCAGACGCTTGATTGCAGTTGGGTGGAAAGACCCGATGAGATTAAACCCACCAGCTGACACAGAACGTGGGCCCAGAGCAGCCCAACCTCACGGTTTCCTCCAGCGTAGCAGCTGAAGCTGCAGCTCCCTCTGGCCTCTCTACACAAGGCATCATACATTTCTGGAGGAAAAAAACCCCAAAGGCTGAATTTTCAGCATTCTGAAGCCTGTTGCTTCCAGCCCAGCGCAGGTCAGGCTGGATGGGTCGAACCGTCCCGTCTCCCCTTGGCCGAGCCCCCCATGGCGCTCAGGGTCAGGGACCATTCCCCAGCCGAGCACGGGGGTCACAGAGCAACACTACGAGGTGAACAAGCTGTCAAGTAGCAACTGAAAGGGGAGAGGTTCTTGAAAGACTTTTGATGGATTATTTGGTAAATACAAGAAAACACGTAATGCAGCAGCTTGCAAGATCCCCGTCCTGTGCTCATGAGAACAGCAAACCCTACAGCATCTGCAGGTAAGGGGGGGAAGTCTGGGTCCTGTATTTCTAGGCAAGAAAACATCAATTCATGAAGATCCTCAGCACACTGCAGAGGGGAAGAGCTTCCCATCAGCCCAGTTACCTTCTGAGACCTGAATTAACCCATCCCGAGTGCTGTTGTGACGACAGACTGGGGGGACCGAGCCCCGAGAGAACAGTCCCACTTCCTCACTCCTCTACAAGCAATCCCGAGGACAGTCTGAAGATTGTGATGAGAATAAAGAGATTTGGATGCTCTTTATCAAGTGAGGCTTGTAAAACACACAAATAAGACCTGGCTCCCTCTGGCCTAACTGATTTCTTCTCTCTGGGAGATGAGGATGGGATTGTAGAGCTCAAGACAACGCTATCGTGTGTGTCCTGCTGACAGGTGGATGAGCCTGATCAGAACGCACCCAGTGACACCAAATCCTCTCGCCCAAAGTCTGCAGCCCTCGAAAAGCAAACCGTCTCAGACATCCGAAGCAGCAATTTCCCAACAGCAGATGTTACCACGGGCAACATCTCAGCCACCCAGCTTTTTGTCCAACGGAATCCGTGAACGCACCACCGCCCGGCACAGGGTGCCAGGCTTCTGCCTCCAGTGTGCGCGGACGTGCACGCGCCTCCCCGACTGCCCTGAGGTACGGGGGATACGTGCAAACCCAGCGTTCGTGACCGCCGAGTACCGGGCAGCCGGATACACCCGTGATCATGCGAG
Source organism: Pampusana beccarii (assembly GCA_013399365.1). Lineage (NCBI taxonomy): Eukaryota > Metazoa > Chordata > Aves > Columbiformes > Columbidae > Pampusana > Pampusana beccarii. Next base: position 81,265 of record VWYH01000939.1, read on the forward strand.
GTGCTACGTGGCTCGAGCAGGTTGCGGGTCCGGACAAGCCACACCTGGGGCTGGGCAGACGGAGGAACTCACGCTCGAGCGCGGTCGGTTCCCGGAGCTGCAGTTCTCGTTTGTCCGTGCCCGTGTCCGGTGCCGGCAGCGCCGCGGCAGCCGCTCAGACGAAGCTCCGGGCAGGGAGGGCCGGGGTGACGCCGCGGTGCAGCACGTGGGGAAGGCAGGACCCATCGCGACGTCCGCAGGAGAGCCGAGGTGAGCACGTCGCTGTCGCCAGGAATCGTTTGCTTCCCCGCAGTGTTACAGATCAAGAGCAGTCACTAGCGATTTTTGAATCCAAGTAAATTGGCATGGCTACTTTGGACTACTGTAACATGGGAGCAATTCTATTCAATGGCCTTTAATACATTGCATTTACATAGCACCGTTCATCCCAAGGTTTAAGTGCTTTAACGGAAGTGGGTACTGTACACCCATTAGCACAGGGGAAACCGAGGCACAGAGTGGTTAAATGACTTGCCTGACGTCACTCGGCAAAACCGTGGCAGAGTCTGGACAGCCTTAAACCTCCTGACTCCAACAGTTGGTCAGACCATGCTGCTGCCTCAAATGAAGCCACTCCGGTCCCTGCCGTCCCCAGCAACGTGCTCCTACCAATTCTCCAGTGAGGTCTCAAACTCCTTTCTGATGCACAAATATATGACAACAACAACAACAACAACAACAAAAGAAAAAAAAAAAGTGCAGTAAACTAAATGTTTAAAAAGCACATTTGTGCTGTCTCTGTGCAAAGATAAAAGAAATAAATACATGATTAAAAAATTAAAAAGGTTCACAGTATCACACATGGATAGGTAGCTACGGTAGTGCACGTCTGGAAAACACTGTGTTACTACCAGGATTCTCTACACCCAGCTGGATGTCTCCGGTGGGAGCTGTGGGTGAGCGGGTGGTTTCTTTGCTGCCCATGTCTGGGATAAGTAGAAATACATGGTTATAGTTTTGCTCTGTTCTGAAACGCAGTGCCCGGGATCCTGCAGTGCAGCAATACTGGTGTCAGCAAGCTCTTCCCCATCCCACTGGAACGGCTGCATCAACGAAAAGGGAACACATCGACCTGCAGAGGGAATCGCTGCTCTCTGGGGCTTCTGTGTCTGCATAGAGATTACTGCAAGAGGCAGAGAAAAGAGAGTCAGCACCCGAGCACCCACCCTGCGCCAGTTCCTGAGCCCAGCCAACTCCCCAGAATCAAAACGAGCGCGAAAGAGAGAAATAACACCACCACGACTGGAGAACTTCAGCTCCCCAAAGCTTCCACGGCACCGAAGGATTTGGAGCAAGCCACAACCCTCGCTGAGCAGCCGGGATCTCTGGCCGTGCAGGAGATCTCGCCTGCCGGCGCAGAGCTGATCCGAGATGCAGCCGGGCTCTGCCACAGCCACGAGGAGCCCCCTCCTGCGCACAGGCCGCGCAGAGGGAGCGCCAGCTCCCACCTCGACCCACGGGCACGCGGCACACGTTTCTGTACACTTACTGTATCGCTCTCCTCATCGGAGACAGAGTGGAGCTGAGCGCTATAGTGGAGCGGGGAGTAAACCCAACTCCTCTCGTCTGTCGGCTGCCAGAGTGGCCAGAGACGGCGGGGAGAATGCAAGGAGAGCAGCAGCAGAGCAGGGAGCAAAGGAGAGAAGAGGGAAAAAAAAAAATAAAAGGAGAAAATAAAAAGAGTAGGAAACAATACAGTAAGAACAGCTGTTCACCTGGAGGGAGAGAAAGGAGCTCAGTGCCAGCCCTCAGCAGAGGAACCTTCCTCATCGTCATCCTCAGTACGTACCTGCGCCCACAGCCGGCACAGGGACAGGTGCCGGTGGCTGACGCTGGACCCTGCTCCAGCTGCACTGGGGATGGCACAACCTCTGCTCTTGCAGGACAGATTTTTAAAGCTTTTGAGATGCCAGGGAAACCTCGGTTCCCTGCAACAGCATCACCAAGAGCCATGGGGAGTGACTTACCTACGGGCAGTGACAGAGCTCTCGGTTCCTGCTCCCCACTCCCAGCTCCCCCCCAGCTACGCGCTGGCATCTCTGCTGTTCCAGAAGCTTTTACAGGGAAACCTGCCCTGCTTTGCTGTGCCTTCCCCCCCATCCTTGTGGGCCAAGCAAGGTGGGTGGGTTAGACCATGGCGGATGGTGGCCACAGAAAGGAAACAGTTCTCGGTGAGAGTCTTGGACACAGCGGGGTGATGGGAACAAGCACGACAAAGGAGGCAAAACACAACTGGATCTTGGAAAGAATGAGGGGGAAGGGAACGTGTGTCAAGGGAGCTGCTTATGGCAGCGGGTATTGGTGTGACAGAACACGCTCCTGCTGCTGACACCGCACAGAGAAGCCCAGGCAGGTTCAGGGGCTGGCGTTTGCTTCCAGCATTCCCAGGGGGAACCCACTTCCACTGCAAACGGGCTCTTTTGGCTCCAGAGGTGCTCCCAGAGAGAGGAAACTGCCCCCTTGGACTCAGCCCGGGGTTTGCAAAGGAAGAGAAATGGAACTGGGTGCTTGGAAGAAGCCTGGGGGGGTTTCCCAGCCTGGGAATCAAGTGTAACAATCTATGATGTACAAAAAACTACAAGAAGCCAGAGGAGCTTTGAAGCACTGGGCTTTGCATGCTGAACCCCCTCGATAATTGCAGCTGCATTAGCAGAGACCGCTGTGAGGAAGGAAGGAAAAGAAACTCTTGCCTGGAGCTTCTTACAGGGCTCTGCTAGAGGCACAGGAAAGCTCAACATCCTGTTTCTCATCCATCCTGACTGAACCACAGTCTCCAGCTGCCTCTTTCGGAGCCTCAGAGAACACAGGGAGCTGCAAACCCAGCGGGGAGATAAAGGAGCATCCGGTGCTTGGTATTAACCCTCCCAGTGCTGGGGCAGCCAAAGGGGCAGGAGGAGCTGTGGGGAGGGGTTGCCCGTTTGTCCCCATCGGTGCAGAACCATCCTCACGCCACCAGGCAAGGGCAGGAGCACGTTCCTGCCCCTGTGTCCCCCAGAACCCGCCTGGTGCCCCTGCAGGGTGCACAGGGTGCTGCCAGGACCAGGCTACGCAAAGCGTTGTGCCGAGGCCGCGCTGCCGCTGCCCTCGGAGGACTCCAGCTCTCCCAAAGCCTGAGAAGGGAAATACTGATAGCAGTGTGAGACCTGGATTCAGGCCCTAAACGCTCAACTGTCTCCCTGCGTCTTTCGGAAAGGAAAACCCTCACTGCTCACAGAGCACATTGGTGATGTTGAGAAGGGCCGGAGGGCAGAAACCGCACCTGACCCAGCAGCAGCGCTTTTGGCTTTTGAGTTGCTCACCATTCCAACAACCACAAAGACAACAACTCACAAGCCTAAACGTTTCTATTTGCAACTGGATTTTTAGCAGCTTCAAAACATCTTAATGGTCTCTTTGGAACCCTGTCTGGCTTCTTGGCCCAACAGAGCTGAGCTCAACACCACCTACAAAGACTCAGGTGCCTTTGCCCTCTGGCCAGGTCTGGTGCCTGCAAGTTTGTCTAAGGGCTGGGTGACACTGCAGCCCTTCCCACGGCAGAAGCTGCGTCACCCACTTGCAGAAAAGCAGGGCAGAGCACGTGTTTCTGCAAGATCCCACAGGGAGATCCAGCTTTGCGATTTCGATTTGCTTCCCTGGTTTCTGCTGGGCTGGTTCCGAATGGCCACACAGCCCAGAGCCACAGCACCCGAGGGAAGGGCAGTGCTGGCCCCAGTGGTTCAAAGCTGCAGCTCTGCTCCCCTACGTGCTAGTGTGTTCACTTACAATCCCAGAGGAACGCGAGGTGGTTCGGAGTCTGCGCTGGCGGGGAGAGTAAATCCAGTACCTCCCATCTGTGAACTGGATGGCCCCAGGGCAGGTAAAGTGACAAAGCAAACAGAGGAAAAAAGGATGATGTGAAAGAGAGGATGAAAGAGAAAGCAAAAAAAACCAAGGGGCTGGGCAACTCCAGGGCTGAACGGATCAGCGGGTGGGAAAGCCGTGCGTGGGGAGAGCAGCGCCCATGCCCTGCTGCAAGATCTGCACTTTTATTCTCCCGTGGGTGAACAGGAGGGTACAGCGCTCTCCTTTCAGGAGCAGACTTCCAAAGATCAGATCACAGTCCCCTGGGACTTGCCAAATCATCCTTTGCACACAGCATCGCTTCACCACTCCTGAACACTCCTACAAGAGCCGCTGGGCTCCCAGCCCTTCTGCGCTCTGCTGCGGCCTCACTTGAGCTCCAGCTCAAGCGGTTTTCCAAGGAGAGCACCCGGGAGAACCCAAATCAGCGTTTCCCTTCATCCCAGCAGTGAGAAACACTCCACAGCACACGACACACATTTAATGCAAAACTCAAGGACTTAGATGAAGTATGAAATGCTGATGAGCAGTCAGTCACGCTCTTTCTGAGCACATACTGCAAACATATGGTTTCCTCTGGAGAGAGAGGCGCCCCTCAAGTCGGGGGGAGTCCATATGCCCAGGGACAGGGAGGAAAAGGAGCTGACCCTTGCTGGAAAACATATGCCGGTGGAGCAGGCGGTATCTGCAGGCAGCTTGCACACAGCTGCCATCCACAGGCAAAGAAAGAGCAGCCAGTGTTAGAGGGAGCTGTTTGCATTTTGAACAGCATGCATAAAAACCCAAACAGACAAGCTTTTAAAATGGAGCCGATTCCTTCCAGAGCTCCCGCAAGCCCGGGAATGACTCGGCAATGAGCGAGCAGCTCTGCAGCAGTCACGCAAGCACAAGGAGAGGCAAACGTTGCCGTTTTTAGGCGAGCCTGAAGGAGCTCTTCACAAGGGCTCCACTCATCTCCATAGAACCAACAGAAACGAGTCAGAGCAGGGAAAGGGGCTGGGCACCTCTTTTAATGAGAAGGTTTGAGCGGCTGGGCATGGGGAGAGCTCCCCCGGGTCAGACCCTCAGCTCTGCTCTGGGAATCCACAGGGCAGGGACACGTTGCTAAAAACTCTCCTCTGGTCTGCAGGAGCTGCTCAGACATTGCGCGAGCTGAGAGAGGAACACAGCGCCAGGCTCCACCGCACTCTGCTGCCAACCGGCAACCACCTCACTTACTCCCTGGCTCAGCACTAGGTTTCCACTGCACCACCTAATGCAGCTGCCTGCAGGGAAAGGAAAAGCCAGAGTTGAGCAGAGCCAGAGGTCAGCAACCACCTCCCTTCTGGCTCTCGGGCACTACGGCACGTTTGTGCTCAGGAAAGCAGGCAGGCTCTGCCTGAGGAAGGAAGAACCTCAGTTCTTCCTTCTCTACTTCTCGGTTGCACCTACGTTCACCTTGGTTTGTCCCGGGAGTGAACACACTGGCCTGGATCACCCCTTCCAGCGTGTGCGCTGGGCAGCAGAGCAGCACACGCACAGCTACATCCACAGCAGCCGTGCCACCCATTGAGCCCCACCAGCTGCCGTTTTGAGTTCTCCAAGGGTTAACCCAGTTCCCTGCGTTCAAAGCCCATCCAGCGTTATGATCTCAAGGTGCTCAACGTGGGGCAGACGCTGCCCTGCACCCGAGTGCCTGAAATCAAGACTGTTACAGCCTCGTCCAACCTTTTCCATCGCACCCCTAAGAGGCCAGGCAGAGAAGGTATCTTACAAAGTATATGTCTGTGACTGGCACGTCATCTTCATCCGAGGCCTGGCTGGCTGGCTCGGAGGCCTGGCTGGCCGTCTCCACCTCGATTGTAGCTGTAGACGTTACAATGGCACAGGCTGAAGAAGCCGCCTCCCTGGAGAAGGGAAGAAATGACAGAGTCTAGTTGCTGCAATCAGAAAAGGAGCAAACAAGACTATGATTTATTATAAAGGAGCTGAAGACGCTCTGCTGCCACATCCTGAAAGATCAAGTCATGTTGGGAGCAGCAGCGCTCAGCTCCACTGAACTCTCTGGGCAAACACCATCTCTCCAGGAGAGCTGGTGCTCTACAAAGCCTCCAGCACAAGCTGCCACAGACCAAATAACACCGGGCAGGGCTCTGCAAAGCTGCCTAGTGCTCCAAAACACTCACTCTTTGTCGTCTTCTTCGGGAGCTACGATCTCAACGTCACACTTGGGTTCCAGCTCGACACTGATCTGCTGAAGCTCCTCTTCAACCCGCACCTCCTCGTGTGACCTGGAAACCGAAGAGAGGCCCAGAGGCTCAGCTGGGCACTGGTTATGCAGAGTCCTCGATTTCAGGTCAGGCTGAATCAGTCCTGAGTCAGCCCGGCCTCTCACACCGCAGCTCCCGCAGCAGCGAGTCTGCTGCTCTGCCCCGAGCTCCCGGCATGGCCAGAGCCGTCAATCCTCCCAGCACCGAGGATCTGGATAACCCCAAATCCCAGGCAAAGAGTCAGCCCTGTCAGACTGCAGTGCTCGAGACTAACGAGGTAGGAAAAGAGGACAAGAGGAAAGGGATTAATTAGCCAGTGCTGCAGAAAAGACGGGCGGTGTCAAATGGAGTATGGGAGGCCGGAGGAGAATTGGCCTCCGGGGAAAACCTGTGTCCGGGATTAGCCCAGCGTTATCTATCAACCACACAAGGGCCAAAGCCTCCGACCTCTTCCGATACTCCCAGCGCACCAAAGCTGCTCAGGCACGCTCCAGGGTTAACATCAGATTTATCTGCACGCTCAGGAGCTGTTTGTGACAGTCTTCAATTTAATACCTTGTGCTATTAAAGTAATTGCTTGCGCTAGCGGGGCTGGCTCCATAGTCCTCATGGGAAGGAGGAGCAGGAGCTTGCCAAGCCGAGGGCTCGGGCTGAGCTCCGGGCTCAGCAGCACCGTCCTGCCCTGCGCTGGGAGCTCTGCCCAGCTCCGTACTGGGATTTCTCTCCTCCTGGCGGGGGTGGATCTCAGAAACCCGGAGGAATAATCAGAAGCGTGACGTGTTCTTGTGCAAATTGGATAAGGGCTTTTTCATTTCAGCTCAAGAATGTAAAATCGTGCTTTAGGAACTTTGGTCTTGTGCTGGCTTTCACCGGGGGATCACAGAGTGCTCTGCAAATACTCAGGTTCCAGCTCCCCCAGAAAGGGCGTGCTGGGACACCGGCACCAGAAATGGATAAACTAGGCAAAAAAAAGCAAAGGTCACACTTCTGTGAAGTGGTTGTAGCTGAGGCAAATCTATGACAGACAGATCTACTCGTGACCAAGTCACTAAGCTCCCTGTGTGGTGCAGGGACAGTCACTTCTAGGACACGGTTCACCTATTTCTGGACGAGCAGCCACATCCGACAGCAACAGCCTCCAGGAGGCACCGAGGGAGCAACGCACATGAAGTCGCTGCCTTTTGCAAAATGGTCCCTGAGTTTAAGTCTCCGATTTTCAGCAATTTCAGACAAGCGATTCTGCAGGTGAGGTGCTTTGCAAGTCCCTGACGCTTCAACAGGTGCTGCAAATCAACAGCAAGTAGGTCCTTGCCCTCCAGTGCCAGGAATTTACCAAAACTCAGTGACGTGAAGCATCCAGAGGGATTTTAACCACAGGCCAGTCAGTCTCACCTCTGTGGCTGGCAAGATCATGGCAGATCCTCCTGGAAACTGCACAAAGGCACAGAGAAGATAAAGAGGTGACTGGTGACAGCCACTGTGGCTTCACTAAGGGCAAATGGTGCCTGACAAATTTGGTGGCCGTCAATAACAGGGTCACAGTGTTGGTGGGCAAGGGAAGAGCAACCAACGTCATCTCCCTGGACTTGTGCAAAGCATTTGACACTGTCCCACATGATGCCCTGGTCTCTGAACTGGGGAGACGGGGACTGGGCAGATGGACCACTCGAGGGATAAGGAATTGGCTGGATGGTCACACTCAAAGGGTTGTGGTCAGTGACTCAGTGTCCAAGTGGAGACCAGGGATGAGTCGCATTCCGCAGGGATCGGTACTGGGACTGGAGCTGCTTAACGTCTTTGTCGGTGACATGGGCAGTGGGATCGAGTGCACCCTCAGCACATTGGCCAAGGAGACCAAGCTGTGTGGTGCGGTTAACATGCTGGAGGGAAGGGATCCATCCAGAGGGACGTGGACAGGCTGGAGAGGTGGGACCATGTGCATCTCATGAGGTTCAACAAGGCCAAATGCAAGGTCCTGCACCTGCGTCTGGGCAATTGCAAGCAAAAATCCAGGCTGGGTGGAGAACGGATTGAGAGCAGCCCTGAGGAGAAGGACTTGGGGTGTTGTTCGACGAGAAGCTCAACATGACCCAGAAATGTGTGCCTGCAGCCCAGAAAGCTGATCAAATCCTGGGCTGCATCCCCAGCCTCGCGGGCAGCAGGTGGAGGGAGGGGATTCCCCGCTCTGGTGAGACCCCCCTGCAGTGCTGGTCCAGCTCTGGAGCCCCAAACTTCAGAACATGGAGCTGTTGGAGCAAGTCCAGAGGANCCCAGGTTGGGCAGAGAGGTGGTGGATGAACCATCCCTGGAGCCATCCCAGGCCAGGCTGGACGGGGCTCTGAGCAACCTGAGCTGCTGAAGATGTCCCTGCTCATGGCAGGGGTGGTGGAACTAGATGAGCTTTAAGGTCCCTTCCAACCCGAACCATTCTGCGATTTTCACTGAGAAATACCACAGAAAGGGATTTTTTTCACAGTGTATGTGGTCTGAAGCTCAGCTCATCACTAAAAGCTAGGAACGAGGGGAGATGTCTGTAAGACGGTGCCAACCCTCATCTCCCAAAGCTCTTGCCTTCCTCTAAAGCACCAAACACTGAGTGCAGGGAGAGAGGATGGCAGCCTGGCCAGCAGCTCCTCTGGCCACGGCACAGACCGAGGCTATGATGCGCATTTCAGAGCCAGTGCCTTCAACACAAGATGTCCCGGAAAGCGAGGGCAGAGTCAGCAGCAAACGAAGGGCCCTCACACAGATCCCGCTGACACAGGCAATGGGGTCATTATTACCAGCGCAAAAATACGCAAGATAATTATATGATACAAGCCTCTAAATCCAGACGTCCCTATGCAGTAGGGGATTTTTGTCCTACCTTGCCCTTGGCTCTGAGCCACCTATCACCACAGGAGGGGGAAAAAAACCCAACAACCTCAAAGTACCTGAGTTTCTGAGAACACTGGAAGCTACTTTTCTGGGGACTGAGGCTGCTCAGCGCCTCACACGATCAAATCCCTTTCCCATGTTCACACCCGCTGCACCCAGGTGCAGGGAGATGCACAGGGCAGGAATGTTCCTGCCGCTAAGGCTCACTTACCCAGACGGGACAGAAATGACCTTCCCAATGCTGGTCCTGGTTGGGTGGGTAAATTTGGACAACTTGGTCGTCCCTTTTCTCATCAAATAACAGTGGTAATATTTAAGATTACTTGCAAAGCACTGAGAGATCTGCTTAGAAGGAAAATTCTGTGTAAGAAATAGGGATCATTCGATTGCAGGAAGCAGCTCATCCTGCAGAGAACCATGCCAAAATCTTGGGGCTGCCGAGACTCAAATGCTGCCCTTTGAGAGACCTTAGTGCAGGGACAAACATGAGGAGGCGTCTGTGCAGCAGCACAACAAGAGACAAGACGCTTTTCTCACCTGCCATCCTGCCCTGAGGAGTGTGTGCGCCTCCTGCAGAAAGAAACCACAACAGTTGAGTTTGAGGAGGGATTTAAGACAGAAATCCTACACTGCCCCCAAATGTAACCCCCACCCCATGAGGGAGATGTTCTACTTAACAGCTGACACTTCTCCTAGCAATAATTAATCCCATCAAAGCTGTGTCTGCTTGCTCCCAGGAGAGATTTAATTAAAATCGGTCATTAGCATTCCAGAGCATAGGGCAGCCTGCCGAGATCTGCAGCACGGAGAGGAACGGCAGCCGCTCGGCTCCAGCGGGCGCAGGGGACGAGTTTTGTCCTCACCTGTACCTGGGCTGCTCAGAGGTCTCCGAAGGGGATCGCTCGGGAACAGAGAGGGATGTAGAAGACAGTGTGGTGGCTATGGAGGCCGTGGTGGCTTCTTCAAAGGAAGGAGGTGTGCAGGGGAGCAGGTCTGGCCTGCCTGCTGGTCCGGAGCGGAGGGCAGGAGAGACGCAGGAAGAAAAACATGAGTAGGTCAAACACCAGCACCTGACCTACAGCAGCCCCGTGTGAGGCTGTTCCACCATCAACCTGCACTGGGACTGGTCGCTTCAAAGCACAAACAGGCATGAAGTTGAGCTGGGCTGATGGATGCAACAGCTTCTCCCAAGGCATCCTCTAGAGAGAGCCCGTAAGCACCGTGCCCAGCACGACGACGCTCCAGGAGACGCCAGGGAAGACGTCTCACTGGTAACCAAAGCCAGATTAAAGGCTTGGGGCGCCGGACCTAAATATCCAAGTGAAGGAAGAGACGAACCGAATGCTCACTGCTTTGCACAGGTAGAAATCTAACACCTCCGCACTCGAGGAGCCTGTCCTTCACCACGGATCTATAGATCTATAGATCTATAGTAAAGGGTGATGAAAAGGCAGCACAGAATCAAGCCATTCATCTTTTTTTCAGCGGCAAGATCTTGCCCTAGTAACTGTCCAAACACTGTCATTAGATCCCTCTATCATTTTTTTTTTTAAAGGGTGGAAAATTTAACTTTCTGATTGCTTTTGGGGTCTGACTGCTGGTGCCAGCTGGCAGCAGCTGCCTTGCAGCAGTGCCACAAGCGACCGCTTTTACTGCGGAGCCCTACAGTGCTGTGAAGAAGGGCTTCGGTTGTCTTCGATGCAGAGGCGTTGCTTCCCCAATCAACGACCTGCTAGTGCTGTGACAAAACAATGTCCTCTTACCTTCTCCCCTGTCCTGGTTAAGTTTAGCACCTGCAAAGCACAGCAAGACCTGCGGTGAAGAGCTATGTATTCATCAAACTGTGGCTGGTGCGCAGCGGGGAGCTCGCTGAGAACAGGGGAGGATCCTAAGGAACCGCTCGGAGAGAGAAGGTAATCACACCGCCATCAGCCACCAAAGGAGACCGTTACCTTCGTCATCAAGCGTGGGGTAACTCCTGGCCGCACGAAGATCATACTGCGTGTCGTCCTTTTCCGAGGGGAGCTGGCTGGCGGAAAGCGCAGCCATGGGACCAGCCGTCTTGACAGCCAGCAAGGCACTGCGCCCTTTCTTGGAGGGAGACGACTTCAGAGCTGGGGGAGAAGAGCGAAAGAGAAGATGAAATGATTGACTGCTGTCGCACCAAAGGCGCTCCTCCCTTCGCAATGAGAGGCCTCTGCCCTCCGCCGCGCACACGTGTGCTCTGCAAGCGCCGTCTCCGAATGCTGCAGGGATCGGTCCCGGCTGGGAGCCCGAGCAGAACCAAGCGAACAACCCTGACAACCCCAGGGCTTTGCTGTTCCCCAGCTTTACTGTGTGTTCCAGGTGAACAGCCTGCTCAGGCTCCGGCCCAGAAACCCTCCGGACGGACACAAGGTTCTGCCTCTCCCACATCACGGGGCAGCAGCTCCTGGACTGGGTACTTACAGGAATTCTTTCGAAACACTGTGTTGGTCATGAATTTGAAGAATCTTTCCGCATAAAAGCTGGGTCTGTGTACTGACACCGTGTCCTGTAAAGGCAAGAAGCAATTGTTTAATTTTGAAATTATCCCTCGAGGCAGAATTTCTGTAACAACCAATGCAGTCTTTTTTATTCCAACATTTAGCACTGACAGTGTGTTAAAATGGAAAGGCTTAACTGAAATGATCTGATTAATGCTATAAATAAGCCTGAAGCCTTTGATTTGATTGCATTTGATTATATTCTTGCTGCAATTTATAATGGATTTTGATGATTTTATTCCTTTGTAGACTTCTTGGATTTTTTAAATATTGGCCTGATTACAAAGCTTAAATTTCTTCTGGCTTTGCTGTCTGATTTTCAAGGCACACCTGGACACCGTTGCATATGGCACGGACACGAAAATTCAGCCAAGGGTCTCCTCATCTTTAAAATGGTTTGCACGTTTTGTTTAAAATAGCAAAACTGAAGCTGCCTCTGCTTCTAATGTTTGACTGTGCTACTACGACTTGGCATCTACACGTTCCTTTGCCTTATTATTTAAGAGAAGCTGGGATATGCAATGCCAAAAAACAGTTGCACATCCAAGGTTGCTCTTTTGTAAACGTGCACCTGGCTGCTGCAGGAGCCAAGACAGCAGGGAAACACTCCAGGGGATTTATTACCAGATCGCTTACTGGAGTAGAAACACAGTCAGTCACCAAAGAGAGCAAACGTGGGGCTCCTCGACACATACACGAGCATACGCGCCTCGTGTGCGCAGCTCCTGGTGTCCCGGGGAGGAGGAACATGACAGATGGGAGCAGGGGAGGAGAGCTGGGAGCACGACAGCTCAGCAAGCGAGGAGGTGGAGTGAGCAAGAAAACCTGACTGGGAATAAGTGGCACTACACGGCTGTGGAGGCACGAGAGACAAGGACTATTCCTTTCATCAGCTTCAGTTGTGCCAGTTCAGGCTCTATAAATAGCAAGGTAATTGGCACGAACCCGCGTAAACGAAGCCAAGGCAGGTAACCCTGCCGAGGCCTGGACAACTCCTGCCTGTGCAGACACTCACCCCGTCATGGACAAGGGCCTTCCAGGTATGTTCCAGCTTCTTGATGAATCTAATGCCAGGGAGAAGCGGAGAGAAAAAGAGATTCAGGCACACACTCTATATCTGGAAAATCCTCCTGCTTCCATTCAGTATTAAAATAGATGTAACACACTTAAAGGATAGACGACTGCAGAGTTACCTACCTGTATGATTGAAGGATATCTATTATTCCTACATGTAGCAGGAGACGCTCTCCTTTGCCATTCACTGCTGGGATTCCTCCCATCCTGCGGGTAAAACAAAACCTCAGCAAGCGCAGCCTCATTTCTGGCTGTCTTCTTCACTATGGGACATTTTATTCTGGCGATCACATTATTTATAAGGTCAGTGTGAGCTCTCTGCCTGTTAGGGCAGCAAACCTGTAAGGACGAGGTGTATTTCCAGTCCCAGCCACACCAGTACCAGAACTGCCAAAGATGCAGCAGCCACCAGCACACGTCAAAAGCACGCAGGTAGCAGGCAGGCACTGCAATTACTGATGCTACTTGAATGAATAGAAACACCAAAGTATTATCCTGGCTCCACCGTGACTGATCCTCCATCAAAACTGGAGCAGCTGGTTTCAGACAGCAACAAGCAGCAAACTCCACCATTTGTTCGCAAGCTCGGTCCAGAGCCAGAGGGACAGTGGCACCTGCGGCCCAAGAGCCACAGATCGGGCACCATGCAGGGCAGGTTTGGGGAAACCCCCCCAAACCACAGCTCCACCAGTTTCTCCAGCACTTGGCTACGTTGCTGTTCACTAAGAGGGGAGCACGACAGCTCAGTGTGCGAGGAGGTGGAGTGAGCAAGAAAACCTGACTGGGAATAGGTGGCACCACAGGGCTCTGGATGGCCTTGGGTACCGTCAGGGCTTCCAAAGACAGAGCCATGGAGAGCGAACCCCAAAGCTCCCAGAAACAGGCTGATCCCCACTTCCACCCCAGGATTTGGATACCAAGCTAGAACTGAGCTCCTTTCTCCCATTGCAGAGCACGTGTGGGTGTTTAGAGGCTGTTACAGGAGCTGAGAACCTACAGACTGCCTTAAGAAGAGAGATCAGTGTGAGGCTGGGGTCTCACAGAAATATCTCCCAGCTCCGCTTGCCCTTTCACACCACGCAGCACCGGGAGAGACGCTCACCGGACCATGCGGGGATGCTCCCCGCTCAGTGGGGGATTCCCCCCTCTGCCCCTCGCAGCCCCACAACACAACCGCGTTTTCACCTACGTGTCGTCTGTGTCTATGGACTCTCCGCGGGCAGCCCCACCCTGGATGGACTCCATGGCCGTGGAGTAAAGCGCCTTCTGCCCCACGGGACGCTTCTCATCCGACGTGCTGTGGGCTCCCTCAGACTGGCGCTCTCGCTCTTGCTGGTCTATGTTATGAACCCCAAGCAGGAGGCTGTAGTCCATGATTTTAAAACTTTCCAACACCTAGAGGTTAGTATCGAGAACAAAGAATTAAGAACAAAGACAAAATAAAAGGCCAGCAGCTCAGTTACAGCACAGACCCCAAAGCACGGAACAGCCCGTCCACATTCCCACTAACAGCTCCTTTGAACGTTTCTGAACCAAGTCATCTCTGGACTTGATCGCATAGATTTTGGCCACCCCTCAATCAACCCAAAGGGCTGAAAGCTTGCAAATAACACTGCTGTACCAGGCACCTGCTGCACATTGGGTGGGTAAAATGTGTTTAGTACCAACAGCCCAGGTACAAGAGGAGCAGGCTGATGCACCAAGCAAAGGAGCACAGGCTCTGTTCTCAGAGATCCAGCTCCACTGCTTTGCTTTCGGGGCAGAGGGTGGTGGAAGGGATTAATCCTGCTTTGGGGTCAGCAGATCAGTAAGGCTCTCAATCGTTTGCTCTCCCTCCTGCTCCAGAGCCACAGAACTTCATTAACCTGCTCCCCAAGCTACGCCGCTTCCTTACCAGACAGTCGCGTTGCAAAGTTTTCACCAATGCACTGAAGGTGTCAGCATCCAACATCAGGCCCTCGGGCATGTCCTGTATGAAGTCTAGATCCTTGTAAGTAGGACTGGACTTTTCCTTTTCCTTCTTGGATGCCCGGCGTTTATAGGTCGAGCCTTTCAGGTCAAATTTCAGGTGCATTTTCACCACGCGAGGCAGAATGTTGTTCATCACGACCACGCGGATGTTCTTGCCCCCTGATTGCACACAGTACAGTCCATAAAACTTCGGCAGCAGCGTCCGTGGGTTCTGGTTGAGATTCTGCAGCACGGTGGGGATAAAAAAGCATGGGGAAAGGTGATTTTGGCAGAAGACTCCTTCTGTGCAACCAACACAAAGCATGTTAACAGATACTGGAGCAGCCAGACCACGGGTTCTTCACCTAGAGATTTTATGAGCTTTATTGTACACATGCGACGAACTCGTGCATTTCAGTGGCTTTAAGGATCTGAAAATACCACTATGCCTTGAATACAGGGAATGAGATGTTCAACACTCTCCGGGCAAATAACCAAGTCTGGAAATACCCCGCTTTCCCCATCAACAGCAGCTAAAAAAGGGAAACCAAACTGGAAGAGAAATAAACACAATAAGTGGGAACTTCAGGTTTAAAAATAACAGCTATCTTCATCTCTTCAGAAGTGTCAGAAATCAAGAGCTGTTCTCCGGCCCAGAATAAACCAGGGACACAGTATTTATTTTTTTTTTTTTAAAAACAAAACAACAATCTTCTCCTCCTTTTTCAGAATCGCTTTACAAAACATTTGGCCAGAGCACACGGATATCCTGCTCTGCTATCCTGTCCTTTTTTTAGGCAGCAGCGTTATTAGGAACGACACGGCAGGCATGACCTGCTTGTTCAGCTTTGGGAAGATTTGGGAGGGAAATAGAACATCTCTGCGTGCCACGGAAGAAAGGGCAGAGCTGCCAGATCCTCTGACGGGCGGCAGAGACACGACTGTGTTATAAATCCCCCCCTGACCGGGCGCAGGAACGTGCTGCTCAACACGGTGCGAGCAACAGCAAGAGGGAAACCAAATGCAAACTGCACCTGCCCAGCTGGAAAGTAACTCAGGGTGAAACCTGCTCCCTCTCCACCGCCTCCTTTGACACCGGCTGGATTTCCCAACAACAGCACAGAGATCGCCTGTCACCCCGCAGCAACCCACAAACACCGGAATGCTACAATTAAGCACATAACTCTGCACCAGGCAGGTAAGTTCAGTTTAATTCGTGACACTGATTGCCAGGCAGGACAACTGCAAAATTCGGGACAACAGTGCAACTCTATTCCCATTTAAAACCCTCCGCCTGATTTACTACGTACATTACGCAACACACACACGCCTTCCAAGAAAGCTCATCCTGTCCAGGGACTCGACTGTCACTTGCAAAAGCACAGACACCCAAGGCCCTGCCTCACTTTGGCAAATTTTCCCCAGTAAATACCGAGCAAGGTAATTATTTTCATAAAACCAGCGTATGATGGGATAAACCCACTGCGACACGCAGGCAGATAGAGCAGCATTAACATCATTTGCCATCGCCTTCTCGGCATCTCCATGGCAAACTAATCCTGGGGTGGTTCTAACTGAATTTTAGTGCCCTCCTCTATAAGGGTGGACCCTCCAGCACAGTTTTGCAGGGAGACAACTCCCGGTTTACTTGCCAAAGCATCAGTTTTGGTTCTGATTTACTACTTGTCACCACATACGAGTCCTGTGGGACTCAATATATTGCCTCGCTAGCCCTGAGGTTTAGGCAACAACGATCTCCAGCAGACTGGAGGTGTGAAGCTGGTACACAGAGTCTTCAGCTTAGGGACAGCAGTGGCTTCCCCACAAAACCGAAGCGGTTGTGTTATTGAGATCAGCAACCGTCCCCAAAGCCCGTGCGAGGCAGATGCGCGATGCCAAGCCAAGAAGAGCGAACTAGTGCTGGAAAAGGGACACTCGGAACACACATCTGCGAAGCTGGTTTCGGGCCAGAACACGCCTACAAGCTACAGCACAATTATCTGCCGCGAATTTACCCACAGAGTTTGCAAATAATTGGCGGGATCTGCGCTTCTGGGACCGGTTTCGTGACACGCTGTTCACGTTGTCCCTGGCACAGGCGGAGGACGTGGCCTGTGTGATGCTCTGGATAGAAAAGCTGCCACAACAAACCCCCGTCAGGTCCACGGTGCTGGGTGATACACACCATGTAGTAGCCAGGAAGGAGCTTCTGTAAGAATTCAGCTTCCTTGTGCATCACGGTTTTTATGATGAATTCATCGTCGCTGGTGACGTAGAAGAGGGAGCCGCTTGCACCAGGGTTCGACAGCTCGATCAGAGGCTCGTTACATAACGAATACTAGGGAAGAAAAGAAAAAAAGATGATGTTTTTAGCCCCCACTCATTGCACACTGAGTTCTATGCCCTTGAGGACTTTCCCCAGCCCTCTGTTTCCCTGGGAGATTAAGGGGTAGCAAAGCTTCAGTGAGAACTATTTTCAATACAAGCTAGGTCTAAGCAGCAAAGCTGATGGACAATTTCCAATTAGAGACAGCGATTACAGTTCAGAGCACCCCAACCGCTCAGATTCAAGCGAATCATCTGCTTTCAGTAACATCCAGGCTTCATGATGACATCTCATCTTTTCTCATTGTGTGCGTATCGCGTTTAGGCTTCTCTCAGCACATCAGCATCAGCTCAGACAGAAAGACCGGATTTTAAGAGACACGCCAGTCTGCTCAGGGTACCACGGATCGCCGTGCCGCAGGGAACACAATGCACCGGCTGTTCTCTGCAGCCTCCTCCGGCCTCGCGCTCCCCCGTTAAAGAGGATATTTACAGCCACATCTCACCCCCTCAATCCTGCTAGAACCACGTGAAAAGTATCAGACCGGGTGTCCAAACAAGGCGAGAGATCAGCGCCGCGCGCGCAGCAAGGGGCAGCGCATCGGGAACTGAGCTGGGAGGCCGTTCCTAGCTATCGGTATGCAAACGGCGGGCCCTCAAACGAGGACAGGCCCAGCGGCAGGAAAAAAGCCCCAGCGCAAGCACACACGTGCGCTTTGCACCCCGGTACCAACCCCGGGGCGAGGGTGGAGGTTGAGGGGGTTCGGGGCAGAGCTGCCGCAGCAAGAGGTGAGATGGGGAGAGAGAGGTGGGGGATGTAAGGGACACAATCAGAGCAACAAATTAAACGCTCATCATTACATACTGAAAACAGCTTTCAGCACTGTGCAGATTAATGATCCGAGGCTTTATCAAGTTAATTATCTCATGCATAATTAAAGGCGTTTGCTGCTGTGGCGGGCAAGAGAGAATCAGGGGAAGCAGAAGCAACAAATCAGAGCCGTGACCCTCGCGATCGAGGCGAGCGCTTTGCCTCACCCGAGTTTTGAACCGCTCATCACGTCAGCCAGCGCGATCCCGCGTGCACAGCTGGTGATCCCTGTTACTGCCAGACCATGCACCGGCACTGATTTGTGTCTGCTTGTAGGTGTTCAGGTACAAACACCCCTGTCTACAGCTCAAAGTCAGAAAATAAAGGGCTATTAAAAAAGGGGGAGGACGTGCACTCATTTGGATGCGTTCCCTTCCCCACTTCAACAAACGCCCTCTTCTAAAGAGCAGGACGTCACACGCAAGAGACCAAATTCAACCCCAGTGCACTCCAAGCCCCAACAGCTTGTACTACGAGGTATTTTCAAAACAGCCTTTCCAGCTCTGAGGAGCTTTCTGAGCACGAGAACAAGCTGTATTTTATTCTGTCTGTGTAAGATGATTAAAATAACTACACTCACATAACTCTCGAGTGAGTACACAAGGAAAAACTCCCATCTTTGTCCTCAGAGCCTCAGGGGACATTACAGGGTTGCACCCAACAGAACATAACTCCTTTTTGCTTGTAAACACAGTGAGTTATTGTCAGCACAAGCACGGGCGAGGGAAGCCCGTGGCGGAGCGTACGCAGCACCCCGACGCGATCCCTTCCCTGCAGCCTGAGCCAGCAGCCGCCTCAGCAAACCACGGTTTGGGCCGAGAGGTGCTGGTCTTGCTGGGCCTGTCACTGGATCTCCTCCAAAACCGAACAGAGCGACTAAACCCACAGCTCATTCCCATTCTCTTTGCTGGGATCAGAACAACTCCGTAACTCTTTCCTGTTTCTTTTTTTTGGCAACGATTGCTGACAGCCTTGATTCAGGGGCAAATTTCTGGTGTTACTCTAGAGCTTCTCAAGTAAAGGAGACAGAGAAATCCCCAAATGTATCCATACCAAATAATCATCTGGACGAATCCCAAAGAGTTCTCGGAAGTACCGAAAAGCCACCGGTGCATAAGTCTTGAACCTGAAGTCAGCGTAATGGTGAGCCGGGGTGAGATTGCTTCCTTCGCTGCACAGAACAGACGGTACGTGAGCACGGCCTCGGTGTGACCACCCGCCACATACACACAGGCACATCAAGGCTGCCGCACATTTGAGATGAATCGAGCCTTGCAAAAAGACATCTTAGGAACAACAGCAATCTTTCTTTTGCGGCAAGGCAACAGCAAAATAGGTTTTAAATTGTGTGCCAAAATCCATTTCCAATTCAGCAAGGAACAACCACTTGCCAAGCAGAATATATTTACACAGAGAACTTTTATGAGCTCTGTTTATTCACAGAGTTAGAGCTCCCAGAATGAGCTTCTTCCATCTTCCATGGTGTAATTTCATGGAAGAAATTCTAGATGGACAGGTAGAAAGAAAAGCACGTAGGAAGGTGAACAAACTGAAGCGTATAGGGCTGCATCTTACTTTGTACTTCCTTGTAAGCCAGTGTACTGCAGAACCTAACACTTCCTACTGTTATGTTTGTATGTAATGGATGCATATTTAAAACATTCAGAGCACCCAACTCTGTGATCTAAAGACAGATGGAAGCTCTCGAAAAATCAGCGAGAGGAAAAGTAATAACTCATCCGTTCATTTTGTTTCCCCTGTATCCTTTACCTCGGGAAAAAAATGCTCTCGACCACGTAGAAGTCCTGCATGAGGACATCTCTCTCTGGCTTGGAGCTCAGGTTGCCGACTGTGTATCCAATCCCCAGCTGGATGGCCCCCTTCAGAGTGGATGAGGTGGTCTGGCAGAAAGAAAAGAGCAGTCAGCGAGCATTTCACCGCGGATCTAACATCCCCCATATTACAATCCAGCCACGTCTATGACTTCCGTGGAGTCATCTCGGGCACTCCACACTGCTAAACAAGTTCAAACAGCTCCTGTCGAGATGGATCGAGGCTCCCAGGTTTGCTATTTGCAAGATTACGCGGTATTAGGGTGCTGTGTAAAATCTACATCAGATTAGCAGCTACCGGGCCCCAATTTCTCAGCCTGCCAGCAGCCCCCGCTCCACAAAACCAAACCTTTTTGTAGGTGGTTTCACCAGAAGCATCAACGCCTCGATGACCGATCTTCTTTCCTTGGCCGGGCTGTCCTGGTGGCGATGGTCCCTGCAAGGGAAGACACGGCTGGAGTGCAGAGCAGGCGCTGACCTGCCCATAGGAACAAGCGGAGAGCACAGGCACAACCACAGCACCGCGGTTGTGAAGGACAGAGGGATCGCTCCCCACACCGGAGAAAAATCTGCAGAGCGCAAACAGGTGTAATTGGCACTGTTAAGCTTTAAAAAAAGGCTATTTGAATTATAGATTCATCCCTCAACACAAGGAGAGTTAAATACCCAACCATTCCATCTGACAGCCCCAGTACGAACCGGGCAGAGCCCTCAGCAAAGATGCTGAGCTCAGGAAAGATCCGCTTGCTTCCCAGCTACCAAGATTCCCCCATTGCTCGACTGCAGTTTTTCATTGATTTAAAATCGAAATACATGAAATCAAACACTGAGAGAAGTTTATTCTCAAAAATCCTCTGCCCTCAGGCGTCACAGCAACACCCCACACTTTGCTGAGGAATAAGAGACAGGCAACAGGGGCAACGCAACCCACTCCTGCGTTCGCATGGAGGGGATCATCCATTTAGCGAGATCTCATTCATTTACAGTTCAAAGGATGAGCCCACACAGGGTGAACAGCAACAACGGCTTTTCCTCAAGTTCTGCAAAGAGTTTACAGGACTGCCAGCACTTCAGAGAGAGAACAAACCTCCTCTTGCACCTCTGAGCCCACTGGGCCGCGTTTTGCCGACGCAGGAGGGAGCGGGTCGTACCCGTTGCCTTTCACAAGCCAACGCAATCACGGTTTGTGCGGTTCCGCACAGCTCCTTTCGCAAGCCCAAGCGCATGGGTCCATAACCCAGCCCAGGGCGACGTTTCACCCGCTCCCCAGCTCTCCCCCCACCCCAGCACGCAGCAGCTAAAAGTGCTGGGGGTGCACCAGCCACATTTAGGGGTTTGCTGTGCTAAAGAACAGCCAGGCTCTCAATGCTCCTCTAAGCAGCACGCAGAGAGATCCAAGGTCATTTCCCAAGCGACAATATAAACTCGCAGTCTCTCTCAAGCGCCGCACGGAGCCATCGCTCAGGACTGCTCTCTGCAGCAGACAATGGATAATTTTGTTCAGACTACAGAAGTTCTTTGTGTTTTAGCTTTTTAATCAAGAGCTTGCAGCTATTTCTGGTCAAACTGCTTGTACTTGTGGTACTGAGGGGCAGTCTGACTTCTCCTTCAAAAACCTTATTTCGCGGTCCGTGTTAAGCGCCCAGCACGGCCAGGCTGGCTCCCGCAGCCCTTCTCCACGTGGCCCTGATTAGCAGCCCCGCTTATCCTTTCCGTGCAGCTTCCAACCATCAAGCTGGATCCCATTACACGCCAGCTCAAGCCGTAGCGTCCTGCCTCGCCACGTGGCTCATCGTCATCCTCTCAAAGCGATTAACGGACACAGGTACTGGCTACAAGATCGTCACCATCCCAAAGGCAGGAACAAAAGCCTCTTCCACAGCCCCTTGCTCTACCTGGGACTGTTTCCAGGGCAAGAAAAAGTGGGGCTGTTTGTGCATCGAACAAAGCGATCAACTTCCACAGAAGCTGAGCTTTCTACTATGTGTATTTCTGGGGAGGTGAAAAAGAATCAAGTGTCACAACGGGAAGATTTTGCTATTTTCGTGTATACAAATGCTCCTCATCCCAGGTGAGTAATGTAAAAGGGTATGTCAGAAAATTAGATCAAACAAAAATCACTTGAACACAGTGCCCTAAACCAAGAGCGTGGGATCCAGGGAGCAGCTTTCAGACAGATCCTCCCACTGGATTCCCTGCTGCCAACTGGGAAGAGTTTTGCTCCAGAAGGTAACGGTGATTCAGCAACCGGTGACCCGGATTATGTCAGTCCCTCAAGATGTTCCCCTGTTTTATGGCTTCACAAATTACAGCATCTTTGACTCGCTCCCAGTAGCAGGTGAGACCCAACACAGAGTCCTGGAGATGCCCAGAACACAGATTCTCTATTTATCACCTTCAGGTTCTGGTGCAGAAGAGGTGCCCTCAGCCACTTACAGACATTGCTCAGCTAAAATTGGCCACGGGGTGGATTTAACCCCTTCACATCCCCCCTCTGGCCGTGGTGACGCCAACACAGGGACTCCAGAGACCTGCCACTCATTTCCTTTCTCCCAGATAACAGATATCAAATTTTCACTAATCTTAAACGCTCAAAAACGTCAGGCAGAAGTGTTTTCTAGAGCTCTGCGTTCTCGTTTCTCAGCACAGGATTTTCCAGCCCGGTTTTACACATCTCACCTCAGTCACGGCCGCCTTCTTCGGTGCCAGACCTGGGGAGAGAAGGGAAGAGCATCACTAAAAGTCGGGATATCAGAAAAAGACCCCAACCAAACCAACAAAAACCCCAACCAAAAAAAACCCAACCAAACCAACAAAACCCCCAACCAAACCAACAAAAACCCCAACCAAAACTACCGCCGCTACCAAAAAAACCCCACATAAAACCCGCCAAGAAAACAGCCTAATGCTTTGCTCTTCCAAGCAAGCTGGAAAGCCTTTAAAGCAGCTGGTTTTGCTCAGTTTCCCGTTTCACTAGTGCAGGAGTCCGAAGCTATAGCGGTCACCCAAACAATTTCATATTGTAAAACGCAAAGATGCACAATTTTTCATAGCAATAATGTTTCCTAGAGGCTTCAGAAGAGAGAGTTCTTGTAAATCCCATCAGTAATAGGTCCACGCCGAACTGAAGAGTCGGTTACATACAGAAGCCCAGAGAGACGCTTCTGAAGCTGCTTTCAGCCACTCAGAAGGCACTTGACAAACTGTATTGATAATTGAATCTATTTATAGAACCCAGTGTCCAAATATAGCACAAAAATGAATGCATCATTTATCTCTACCAGTGCCTGTGGGAGAAGCCACCATTACTCCATTACAGAGTGAGAAATTAGGATTTCGCCTAAAGCTTTTAGGTACATAATCAGAGTTGGAAACACAGGCCCAAACCGTCCTGTAACATGAGGCCACTTCCATTTTCCAGCCTGAGCCCAAGTTTGCAAGGGGCTCCTTATTTCTAGGCAATAGTAAGAAGAGGTTCCCCTGTCACCGGCCCCACGGTTCCTGACCCGCTGAGAACCTCGACCGTGGGACCATGAGCTCCAGCCCAGCTGAGCCCGAGAGCCACCAGGAACAAGGCCCAAGAGCTGTTTAAGAAGAGCTCAACCCCATCCTGCAGCACAACATCCCTGGCACATGTGGGGTGTTCAGCCTGGAGAAGCTCCGGGGAGACCTTATTGTGGCCTTTCTGTACTTAAAAGGGGCCAAGAAGAAAGATGGGGACAGACTTTTGAGCAAGGCCTGTTGTGACAGGACAAGGGGTGATGGTTTTAAACTAAAGGAGGGAGATTCAGGCTGGACATGAGGAAGAAATTGTTGGTCCTGAGGGTGGTGAGAGCCTGGCCCAGGTTCCCAGAGAGGTGGTGGCTGAACCATCCCTGGAGACATCCCAGGCCAGGCTGGACGGGGCTCTGAGCAACCTGAGCTGCTGAAGATGTCCCTGTCATGGGTTGGATGGGATGAGCTTTGAAGGCCCTTCAACCCAAACTGTGCTGGGACTCTAAGGCAGTTCCCCAGCCTCCCCCAAACCCCCCATATGCAGAGCCCCATTTTTAGGACAAGGCCGCTTGCACAGAACACAAACCCCAGTGGCAGGTTTCAGGCCGCCTGTTTCAGGTACGAGTCTGGCACTCCCTGCTCCTGGCTCAAGTGGTGCTACCAGCACAGATCGTCAAGTAAACCACAATTCTTTAGAAAGGGCTGAACTTTTTAAGTGACCGTCGAACCGAGCTTGAGAGTTTTGGCTGTGAAGAAGAAAGGCTCTTCTAACCCCTCAGCTTTTCCCCACTTGAGGACAACAGTGGGTCACACAACTGCCCGCGGTGTGGGAATCCTGCAACTCAAGACACATCTCTGCTCTCGAGCTGGGGACGTCGGTCCCTCTCTGGAGGGCAGGAAACGTCCCAGAGCATTCAGCCCAACACGGCTGCTTCAGCATCTCTTGGCTTCGGCCAAGTCAAAACTAAGACGGTTTAACTGCTCAGCATCCTTAAACGCAAGCAGCGATGCTTCAGGGCTTGTTTCAAAAAGAGCCTGAGCAAGAAGTTGGGCATAACAGGAAGGTGATGCTCTGCAGGTGACAGTAGTGCCAGGAGATTCGGTTGTGTTTCGGGAAATATTTCAGACATTGAGAAGCAAAAAAACCCCTTGGTGGTCACTGGAGAGATGAAACTGCTCTCGAACAGAAGTGCTGAGGTTATCTCAGCACACCAGGGATCGCCTGGTGCAAAACGGGTAGGGTCAACGTGGCGTTTTGACCTGTCTGCAGCACCCCAGCCCCACAGCTTGGGCTGCATTTCCAAAGCCAGAGCGGCCAAGTCACTTCTTGCTGGTTCGTTTTGCTTTAAATTGTGCTCTTTAGCACCCAAGTTTTGCATCAGGAACAGAACCGCAAGACTGCAGCCACTGTTTGAAACCCGTCTGTGCTGCACGAGCCACAGGAGAGGGGAGCGGAGGGGAACCCCCGCTGTCCCCACAGCCCTTGGCCAAGGGGCCGCGATGGGCGACGTGAACCCCATCGCCCCCACAGCACACAGGACCACGGCAGCTCAAATTGCGCACCATTTTTGAGCTGAAAAACGAGTTCCTTGGCCTAAGACAACACAATTTCACGATTGTTCAACAAAACGC
>VWYH01000939.1:106166-146241 GCA_013399365.1 Pampusana beccarii
CTGCCTCCCCCCCACAGCACCCCCCTCAAAAAAAAAAGAATAAAAATCAGCTTTATACAATCTACTTGTCTAGGTAGAAAATGAAAAAGCCTTCCGCTGGCTACTGAGTCCATGGCACTGGGTTGTGCTCATCGCCAACGCGCTGACAGATGGCCTTGCAAAAACTGATTTAACTCCAGCTTCGGGGGTTGAACAGCCACGAGAGACGGCGCACGGGCCCGCGGGAGCAGCAGCTCTGCTGCGGGAAGTTTCAACGCTTCACAAGCTAATCGAAACGATTCTTATCCGATTTGGTGCGGCTTAACGACGGGGTATTCAGAACCGTGAGGAGCGGTTCCGGAGGAGACCCCCGGCAGGAGCCCCCATCCTGCCTGGGTTTTGTAACGCGTTCCCTGCACGCTTGACCTGCTGCCTTCAGATTCTCTTCTCATCTGTGCGCAGCTCTCAGCTGACCCCATCCCAACGCTCGAGCTGCTCCGCAGCCTCAGAAATGAAGCTCTGGTTGCAACACTGAGCAATTCTCAGCTCTGATTTATCTGTCTTTGTTTTTCACGTGTCTCTCCATTCACAGCCACAACCACCTTGCCCATCCCCACCACAATGCTGACATCCCACCGCACAGGGATGGATTTACTCCTGCAAACCTTCCGTGCATTTACTGTCCGACACAGAAAAGGGCGCTGGGGTTTTAGCTCTACCGCACCAGAGAAACGTAGCGACAGGACACGGGGTGATGACTTCAAACTGAAAGAAGGTAGATTTAGATTAGATATGAGGAAGGAATTGTTGGCCCTGAGGGTGCTGAGAGCCTGGCTCAGGTACCCAGAGAGGTGGTGGATGAACCATCCCTGGAGACATCCCAGGCCAGGCTGGACGGGGCTCTGAGCAACCTGAGCTGGTGAAGATGTCCCTGTCATGGATGGGGTGGCACTGGGGGAGCTTTAAGGTCCCTCCAAGCCAAACCATCCTGTGATAAGATGAAAACCTATTTCTCCTCTTACGCAATATAGTGTGTCAACAAATTGGTGTTCAGACCTTTTTAGGCCCCCCCACTGACCTCGACCGCTCGCTCACAGCCGCCCAAGCACAGAGGGAACCTCATCGGCACCGGTTTCCTGGGCCCCATCGGAGCATCGTAGCTCGCAAAACGGTGCAGGGTTCAGATGGGAGCAGCTCCCTCGGCTCCTCCAGCCCACAGCCTCTCTGGATATGGGGTGAGCTGTGGGGTGTCCTGTGCAGGGACAGGAGTTGGACTCCATGATCCTGGTGGGTCCTTCCAACTCAGGACATTCTGTGATTTTTTTGGGCTTAAAAGCGAACTTCATGAAAACCAGAAAATATTGCCCTTGCTGTCTGCAACTTCAAATGAGTTTAAGTTAAAAACACGGGTTTCAAGTTTCGCTGACGTGCAGAGAATAAATTTTAAAATCTAATCAAAGGAAAAAAGAAAAAAAGTCACTTGGATTTATCGAAATCAGCTAAGGCAAGTCGACCAGTAAAAACTTCATTATAAACCCAAAAAGAGCCATAAGCAACTTCTATCCACTGAAAAGGAATTTCTTAAGAAAGTTTACAAATATCCAGCAGAAGCATCATTTAAGACCCAATAAAGAAGTGTTCTTTATAAGACAGATGTACACACACACATAGTCAGAAATTTGAAGTATTTGACGATTTATGATGCCCTAGAAAATCTGAATAACTGGCAGATTCATCTGGACTCATTTCTCAGGTTAGAGACGGTGCTGCATCCTTAATAAAAGCTTCGCTTTATTCAAGTGTTTATCAGGAGATAGAAAACGTGACTGCAACTGAAAATACGTTAGAATATAAATCCCAGGTAAGCTCTTCAACTGGAGGCTGTACCAACAGGACCCTTCCGAAAAACGCATCACACTTGAGACTCAGGACGGCAGCAATTGCAACAACCACAGCCAGTTTTCAAAGCACGATTCTCTAAAAACGCTGGATGAGCAGTTTGCAATTGCCGTCGTTGGATTTTTTTAAAAATTTGTTCTTCGTTTTTCAACCACTAAGCTGACAGCAGCCTTTGCAAAATCGACATTTCATAGCAACCCAGCGTAATCAGCCGGAAAGCTGCGAAATTCTGACAAGTCGCGCACACCCCGACGGAGCTCTGGGTTTAATTTGACGCTTGTTTGATTGAGAACAAAACAACGTGACGCACCTGAGCAGCCCGTTTGGATGGGAAGAGGTGGTGCAGACTGCAAGCAGGATGCTGGGGTTTATTGTTCCATCAGACCGCTGTGAACGCAGCCCCGTCTGCTCCGTGCGTTACGTGCTCAGGCACGTGCTGCCGAAGTTAAAGGTTACACACGTGCAGATGCGTCACAGTCAAAACGCGGAGAGAAAGGCTGGAAATGAAACGCACCCATCAAAAGAGACGGCTGCGAGTTCCCGTCAGGGCCCGCTGATAAAAAGAAATCAAAATTAAGAGGGAGACGGAGGCGATTTAGAGAAGGTGCTAGAAAACACGTCTCAGCTGAGCGGCAGCATCCGAACCAGGCGGGATTGCTGGGGAGATGCGCGAGGGTCAGGCCGTAGCACATGGGAAAGGCACAAATCGGCCTCCAAATTCCTTGTGACGCTCGAAATGAGCGGATGGTGGGACAGGGCACCCAGGGCAGCGCTGGGGCTGAGGGGACACAACAGGGAGCAGCAGCTCAGCAACCTCCAGACAAGGCAGCTATTTCCAACCTGCCCTTCCTGGGCATGCAGGATGACCTGCTTCTCATCATTAAACGCGTTTTGTGCCTGGAACATAACACAGTTGGATTAAGATGAGACGTGTCAAGTAAGTCACAATACAAAATAAAGAGTTTTGGGTTTTTTTCCCCTTTAAATGCAGCATCTCTCAGGAGAAGCTGCAGCCGCCTGCTCTGCACCCTGGGCACAGCCAGCGCGGGGCTGGCAGAAATCACGAGGAAATAAAGCAACGCGAGATAAATTCTGTTTCTTATATAGAATCCACATACAGCTTTGCTACCAAAACGCACCATATTTTCCCTGCAGCGCTTGCTGAATGATTCTCGGGGTCGTGTACGCAAAACTCAGGCTGGCCCAACGCTCCCTCTCCCCACGGTGTCCCCGTCACAGCGATGGGGACACCGCGCTCCACACACCCGCGGCGCAGGTAAAACACCAACAGGACGCTTCCAGCTCCACCTGAAGCTCAGCGGTTATTTGCAGACCCGGAAACGCTGGCAGCACCAGGCAATATTCAAACCAGGAGCTGCCAGAGAAAAGTAAATCCCGTTTAACCCCACCTTGGCCCCCGCTCGCCGCCCACACCAGCTCCGTGCCCCCTTTTGCCATTTCGAGGGCGCAGGAGCCGCCTCCACCTCTGGGAAGGAAGGCGACGTTTGCAAACCGCGATCGGCCGCCCCGGCTCCGCGCTGCACTCCTTTCCCATGCCCTTCGTCTGGTTTATTTGAGCATAAACTCATTAGGGAAACGAACGGCACGGCTTGTACAAATTAAGGGAAGGAGCTTAACGTACCAGAGAGGTACGGGGCCTCAGGGCACTGCTGATACCCGCTCCATAGCAGCGACACAGCTCGCTGCCTCCTTTCCTTCTCTTTGAGCTCCCCAGGGAGCCCCCAGCACCCCCCAGCTTTTTGCTTGAGGCTTTTGAACCCCAAAAGTGCTGCGGGTGCCCCAGGACCAAGCCGCCCAAGCCCTGTACGATACAGCCCAACCGGGGCTGCTCAAAGCAAAGCATCCGGCTAACGGAGCCCCAGCACCGCAAGCGGCTGTCGCAAAGGGAGGATTCCGCAGGAAAGGCACCTACCAGCCTATTTGATTTTTGGTTTTCTGCTTCAGAAATGAGTCTGGTTATCCCAGCTCGGGAGGTAGGGTAGAAGCGTTGCTCCCCCAGCTGCAGTAACGCAGCTGGGGTGCAGCCGCCTCGTTCTGGAGCAGCCCCTTCATTTGGGGGCCACGCTGCTGAGCCGGGACACACCAGGCCCAAACGTTTCCCTGACAGCTCCCCAGAAAAGCGCTTCGGGCACGGAAGCCCAATTACAGCGAGGAACGAGCAGGACGAGAGCAGGGGAAACGAAATGTCAAAAGAACCCATTTGCTTTCTTGTCTCGGATGAGCTGCGCGTAGGAAGAAAGGACGATTTCGGGGCGCCTCGCTGACGAAGAAAGAAACCCCAAAAATCTCATCGAGAGGAGCGCGCAATAGCTGAGACGCAGCAGCGGAAGAGGCTGCGGCCGCTCGGCTCCGCGTTCAACTCCGTAATTACGCAATCCGGCGAACATCTGCTCGACGGGAAAGGTGCAGCCTTATCTGCACACAGTGTTCCCGCTCCCCTTCCACCCCGCTGGCCACAGGGCCGGGCAGGGGAACAAAACACGCTCCCCGGCACGTCCCTGCGCTCTCCCCCTGCCCGCGGGCGGCGCGGGCAGACGGGCAAGACGCTGCCAAGGTCAATGGCGCGGGGACGCCAGCCTCTTCCCAGCCCCAGGCTGCTCTCTTTATTACAACCTACACAGAACTCACAGCAAAGCTTGATTAGGATTAATTAGAGGCGGCAAACGCTGCAAGCAGGAAGCGTAACCTCTCCAGGCCAGACCCGGCTCTCTGAACCCGTGATGACACCCAGCCCAGTGGCACCATGTAAAACCACGACGCCCATTTACAGCGAGGGCATAAAGGGCCGAATGGCTTCGAAGTCACGTTCCTCACAATCAGCCAGAAGATCTAGAGCAACATCCAGGTGCCCTTTACCTTTGCTCAGGGGTAGGATGAGCTTCACATCCCCTACCGGCGGGTCCCGACCCACCGATGCCGCTCACCAGAGCATCTCCTGCCTGCGGGGAGGGCTGCAGCTCAGCCCCAAGAAAACTGAGAACCTCCTGTTGCCTTTAAAGTCGTGCCACAAAAACATCGGGGACCCGCACGTAGCGCGTGACCCCAGGCAGCCCTCGGGACTCTTTTTGTGTTGTTCAGATGGAGTTTTCAGCTGCCACAAGGGCCCCTGAGAGTCATTTCCCAAGCCCAGGTCAGAGGAGGACAAGACAGCTTTGCGAAGGCTTGGTCTGGAATTCACTTCCCTCCTTTGTTTTGTGAGCGTTGCCACCTCCCTGCCTGCAGGCTCCTGCACAGATTCAGCATCCTCCTCCATTCTGCTCTTCTCCGACGCTAACAAAGGGGGAGAAGCACGAGCTGCCTAATCCGAGGTTGCCAGAGCCGGAGCAGCGATTCCACCCCAAACGCACCGAGTTCGCGGCGCGGCACGGCTCGGTGCTTTAGCTGCACGAGGCTTAAGGGCAGAGCTCAGCAGCTCTCGGCCAGGTGGGGATTAGCGCCGCTCAAGGTTCTTCACCATCTGCCCTTCGCCAGCTCCCTTTGCAACTCGTCACCTCTGCGAGGACACCCGCAAGGCTGGGACCAGGCACGGGACAGCGAATCGGGGGCTGGAGAAAGGATAACTTCACTGTGGCCATCACCAAAAGTTCTTAAGCATGGGGTATTGTCATGGAGAGGGCAAAACGCCTTTAACGAGCGAGCAGGCGGTGCCTTCGCACAACAGCAGCTCTGCTCCCTTTACGACGCCGCTTCTCCCGGTGCCCATCGGAAGGATCTCAGCCTGCCTTGGGAGAGCACCGGCAAGTCAAAGACAGCAGCCAAGCTGCTCGGAGGAGCAGCACAGGGACGCAGAGAGCGGTGG
The DNA here is from genome assembly GCA_013399365.1 of Pampusana beccarii. Classification (NCBI taxonomy): domain Eukaryota; kingdom Metazoa; phylum Chordata; class Aves; order Columbiformes; family Columbidae; genus Pampusana; species Pampusana beccarii. The sequence continues at coordinate 111,865 of VWYH01000939.1, forward strand.
ATCCCAAACCACACGAGACCGCGGCAAACCGTCCCCCGGATTCGATCCTCAGCCCTTTCTCAGAGGGGCTCCGCAGCTAAACCGCGTCGGCACCTCCGATCCAGGAGGGCCGGGGCACGTTTATCGCTTCCACCATTTCCAAGTGTCTTCCTATAGATGTTACTTGACAGAGAGCTTACTTGCCTGGCTCATTCAGTCAAGAATTATTCTCTGACTAAATTACATTTAAAATATAAGAACACAACTCAAGGAAGATACCCAGCTCCCCAAATTTTCCATTTTCCGGCCTTCTAAAAGATGTGTTGAAGTCCAGTTACTACAGTCACAGCAGGTGAAGGAATCTACCTGAAGTTTCACGATAACTACCCACCACAATGCCAGGATATATAGAAGTTACCACAGCAAGCGCAGTTTTAAAACTGTGGGAGCTCAGCAAACTCCCAAGGGGAAATGGTTGTTTAGTCCGCAGAGCACCCTTCACCCATCACCCTCGAGACGCACCTGGATTTTTAATGAGTGGGGTATTTCCTGATTTACTCCGTAGCCAAAGCTGCTCGGCTAAATCCTCTAAGGTTTAATTCCACTCTTGCTAATGTCACTTGACAGAGATTTTCCAGGGGTGCTCAAACACTGAAGACTTGAAAGGGGATTTGAGAACGGGGTCGCGTACAACGTGCGTCACCGGATATAAAATCCATTCGCGAGGCTGCTCGCGCCAGGTTGAGTAAACTCTGCTTCACCAGCCACTTCCAGAGCCACGGGCGCTGCCGACAACACCGCAACACGGACACGGACGAGCAGATCTGCGCCGCAACACCGAGGACAGGACCTGGGGCCGAGGGACACCTGTAACTTGGACCTGCTTCAAAAACAGATGAGATGTCAAGGCAAAAGCATCAGGTTGAATTTCTGGACCTGCTTTTAGAACACGGGCCTGTGGTACAGCCCCTCAAGGAGCACGACTTCTATGCAATTCAGACGTAGCTTTCCAGGTCCTACTAAAGACACGGAGTTAAAAAGACATGATGGGAAAAGCGGACCAGTGATACATCTTTGTTCAAGAGATCTACTTGTAAATCAACCGAAGCTTTTGCTGCCATAATGACTAGAAATTCAAGCTCTCCAGCTGCATGCGTGTCTCACCTGAGCTCATAAGGCACCAAGCGAGCAGAGATTTCTTGGCCTCATTTCTTGGCAGCTCAGAGGTGGCAGAACGGCAGGTCTGGCTGCGATGTGCTGCTCCCGTCCACGTGTCCGCTGCCCTCGGCACAGCACCCACCGCCAGATTCCACACAGCCCATCGGAACCCCACGGCAGCCACAGCCAGCTCCTCAGGGGCAAACTCCGTTCAATCTTAGAATCATAGAATAGATAGAATAGCGTTGGTTGAAGGGACCTTCCCAGCTCCCCCCCTGCCATGACAGGGACATCTTCAGCAGCTCAGGTTGCTCAGAGCCCCGTCCAGCCTGGCCTGGGATGTCTCCAGGGATGGTTCATCCACCACCTCTCTGGGAACCTGGGCCAGGCTCTCCCCACCCTCAGGGCCAACAATTTCTTCCTCATGTCCACCCTGAATCTCCCTCCTTTAGTTTCAAACCATCACTCCTTGTCCTATCGCAACAGGCCCTGCTCAAAAGTCTGTCCCCATCTTTCTTATCAGTCCGTTTTAAGTCCGGAAAGGCCGCAATAAGGTCTCCCCGGAGCTTCTCTTCTCCAGGCTGAACACCCCAAGTCTCAGCCTGTCCTCCCAGCAGAGGCCGGTGCTGCTCATGGGGCCCAAGGAGCTGGGAAGGCGATAATGTGCCCCATCACTCATTAGCTCCATCCCAGGTACTGCAAATCCCTCCCTGATGTGCCAACACCTCCTCTGCCCCAGCCTCAGGGGGGGTTCCAGGAGGGGTCCCAAGGCCCCAGCCCCTCCATCGAGGAGCAGACCACACACCCGTGTTGTGAGACTGAGGAAGGACCTTTAGGGCAAAAGCTGCGTCCGCAAAGCATGGGGGCCTGCAGGTGGGAATGAACTTAAATTATTGCTCACCACCATGTTCTTTTCCCACCAGCCTTGTTAAAGCCACGCTCGGCCACTAGAACATTTCGGTCGGGTGCTCCTGCTCTGCCCTAACAAAAGCCCCTGAACAGATGGAACGAAAGTCACAGCAGAACAAGCTCAAAAGATGAAGCGTGCAGTCAAATTCATAACTCAAAGACCCAGCAAGTAGCCTTTTCTCTCCCTGGGATCCTCTCCCTGGGATCCCGGCTGTAGCGCTGCAGCCAGCGACTCCGGCCCCAGCGGAAAGTACGTTAACTAAAAAATAATGAAGCTTTTAACAACAGTTCGAGAGCTCTCGGGAGGAAATACAAAGAGGTGAGACACACGTGGATGGCAGGAGGAGATGAGCTGGGGCCTGTGCTGGGCTGCAAGTGCTTCAGCAACGTTACACTGATGGCGATGGATGAAGGCAGGTGAGTAAAGCAGCTTCTCCAGCCCCGTCCGGAGGATTTTTGCTCAGAGGCTGAGTTAGGCGTTTATTACTTCTACTGAATCAAGTGCAGCTACGTCCATTTATTTACTCATTTGGGAACAAGCTTTGCTCCAGGTACACGTCCAAACTAAAGATGCGAAAGAACAAAGAGCAAAATCCAAAAAAACCACTTGGGCTCCCGAAGTGCTGCACAAGCAAAACTGAGGCGCTGGTTACCCCAAACTCCTGGGGGCTCAGGACACTCCCAATTTTGGGTGCTGTTCTCCCAGTTCAGCCACAATTCCCCATGCAAGCAACAGCTCGGTTTGGGATTCACAAGAACAGAGAGCACGGTCATTGCTGAGTTGTGCACTGGGCAAGCGTTACGCTTACCCTTTGTATCCCACCCTTGCACGGGATATAGGAGCGGACAAGGTCTTTCCGAGGCGATTTTGTGGTTTCTAGGACATGTTTGACAGCAGACTGTTATTAGGAGAAAAAGAAACCCAAGCGAGTGTGGAGCTGAACCCCAAGCCAGCTGGGTCAGCGCTTTTCCCAGCTCCGGGGCTGTGGGTTTCAGAGCTGCTTTAACGAAAGGCATTCGTTAAACACAGAGCTACAACTGGAGACATCGGGCTGCAGACAAGTGAGCATCTCGGGAAGAGGCCAGGCGGGATGGACACACGGCTCATACACGTGCATTGAGGTGCAACTGGGAACAACTGGGCTCGCAGGTCCTAAAACAGAGTCCTGAACCATCAACAACTTAATTCCTGAACCCCCTCAAGGCTTTATTCAACAAGGAAAATCTGGAGATGCCCTACGAAGAACAGGTATAGAATAAAGTAAGGTTAGGTTATGGTTGGACTTGATGAGCCTGAGTCTCTTCCAACCGAAATGATTCCATGATAATACAAGACAGCAGCATCTAGTGAACCTCAATCTACCATTTCTGAACTACAAAGAAGAATCTCACAGGGTCTTTAATACTGCTTGCTAAGACTTTAATGAAACCAGAAATGCAGTAGTTCCCCTGAACCATAACATACGAGGCTGGATCAGCCAAACTCGCGCTGGGGCCGGCGGGTGAAGGAGGCGGGGGAAGAGACACAAGTACCTGGTACCGCTGGCCAAAAGATACACAAGAGCTCTCGAGGGGGGAATATACGATACACAGGGCTGACATGGGACCTCCCATGGCTTAAACTCTACATTTCCTGGCTCCCAACCCAGTAATCTTCTTCCAGGCCAGATGGCTCGAGCCTATAGATCTGTGCTCACCATGCAGCGCGGCTCCCGCGGCCTCACCGGTGAGGCCGGGGAGGTTTCTAACGAACGGGTTATTTTTACAAATCACGGCAACGTGCAAGTCAGAGGGGTTAGAGCAGCTGGGCACTGATGGCTTTCCACGGGAAGAGGAAAAGGCAGCTCTGTGGAGGCAGAACCCTGGACCTGAGCTCTTAGCTCTGGATGGGGCGAAACTTCTTGGCTTCCTCTTCACCCAAATGGGTGCGTCGGTTTTGCCAGAACTTAAAAGCCAACCATAAGGCAAAGGAGGTTTAGAGACCATTATCTGGGCAAGTCAAAGTAACCAAAAACATTAGGAAACAGGCAGCACTTGCCACTTTTGTCAGTAACATATTCCCTTTTCCTTTAGGTGAGCAGCTGCCATTCAGGCCCATTTTATCCCTCCTTCCTGCAGGCCTTGGATTAAGTTATCTTCACCCCAACTCACCCTTACAGATTAAGTTGTTCTTCACCCCACCTCACAGGAAAACTTGCATTTAAATTTCCTTCCTTCAGCTGCTGTAAAAACCCATCTCAATCCTCTCGGTTACAGTTTGCTCTTCGTGCTGGTCACTTCCACCCTTCTTGTACTCCTAGTTTTCAGTTTAGAAAAAACTTTCAAAATAAAACTAACATTTGTGGTTTAAAACCCGGGGGTTGGGGAAGCCACAGCATCTCTTGGAGATCCGTTATAAACCTGAAATCTCAAATACCCTATGGAAGTTCACACATTGCCATCCTACCAATACAAAACCAGAGCTTGCACATATTAATGAAGTTTCTCCCAAATTACCACGGAGTGCTGACAAGCAGCCCACTATCTGCATTTCACCAATTTAATACCAGCCTATACTGGCCAGCTTTTCATCTGGGATACGATGGGCAACCTGGTTTATTATAGCAAAGTGAAACAGAGAAGGCGGTTGCTGTCTTTAACTGAAATATAACCGTCTTGTCTGATGAAGTACACGATCTTTCTGTTTCATTTTAAAGACAGACCCACATTTATCAGGGCTTGGAGGCTTTCTGCAAGCAAAGACTGCAATTATCCATAGGAAATGCATTGGGCCGGTCCACAAAGCAGCTGCAGAAGCAATTACCAGTTTCAGGATGTTCACTCCTTCAGTTTCTCATTTTCTTGAATATGCATTTTCCGGCATTATCAGTCTAGAAGCCTCTTTCTCAAAAGAGCGTCCTAGATAGTTAATCCATCAGGACTCCTGCTTAACACTGAAATGAAACCAAACATCCAGCCCTCTGAGACTAAGGTGAAGAAAGACTGTCATCTTTCCTCTTCCATCAAAATTAATTCAAGCCTGAAGAGATGCTGGTTTGAGAAGAAGTATCCCGGAATTAAAAAAACCCACAACAGTATGCATATCAAAAGCTACAAAATGCAGCACAATATGCACCCCCTACAAAAGTCTTAATTATCTGGTAACACAAGTTAGAATAACATAAAAAAAAAAAAGTAGTAAATTAAGCAAAGGCAATTGTTAACCTTCCAGATTTCAGTTCTGATCACTGAACAAACAGTCCTTCCCAACACAAAAATTATCCCATGACATGTGCTATTTAAACCCACAAATAATCACCACCTGTTAGGCCAAACTTAAAAACTCTGCCTTATTTCTGGATTCCACCTAAGCAAGTGTTTGCCCTGGAACTGGAGAACACGTCATTTAACGTTGACAAGTACAACCTCAAGATGGTGTCATTTTTTGCTGCCTTTGCTCCAGCTTTGAAGTTGGATACTGTTTTACATCTCTATAGTTTGCATTTCTGCCAGCAAATTCTATGCTATTTTGTACGCTGCCCCCATCAACACGCATCCAGACAGATGGCAAGAGCAGCACCAAACACATACAGCAAGGAAAACTGTCATTTTTAAGACAACACCCGTTTAAAAGCGACATTTAAAGAGCAGACAAGTGGTTTCAGGTATCACATCTGCCCTCTCGGAGTGCGTAGGACTGATGGTGTCAGCATCGGCGCGGGGACGCACACGCTGCACCGACGGAAACCGCGAAAGCAAGAAATGGGAGAGAGAACAGAGTTTCATATCAGCATCTAAATGGAGCGACTGAGTGCGGGAAGCGCCATCAGGCACCATTCAGGAAGGAGCATTCAACCAGATGATGATTTTAGCCAGCTGCCTCCCTTTGAAAAATGCAGTCATGGACAATTTTGCCTCGGAAAAACCCACAAAATTTGGTCCATCGGATGTGCAGAGAGACTATAGAAAGAAAACTACCGCAGCAGCTTTGTCATCAGCTGCTGTACCCTGCCCACTCTAGAGGCTTTGAAAATATTTCGCTTCCGCTCCTGCCCAGGTCACAGAAAGCGCCAAACACGACAAGCGAGCATCAAGACCGGCAAATTTTCCCTGTTTTTTAGTTTTAGAGTGGTTAGCAAAGTATCATCACTTCTGCCTCTCCACCCGTGCCACAAAGCCAGCAGGAACTTCAGTTCCCCCAGCTCTGGGCTGGAAACTTGTGTTTCCAGGCTTTTTATACCAGCCTTTCTAGGCCTTTTATACCAGCCCTTCTAGGCCTTTTATACCAGCCCTTCTAGGCCTTTTATACCAGCCCTTCTAGGCCTTTCATACCAGCCCTTCTAGGCCTTTCATACCAGCCTTTCTAGGCCTTTTATACCAGCCTTTCTAGGCCTTTTATACCAGCCCTTCTAGGCCTTTTATACCAGCCTTTCCAGGCCTTTTATACCAGCCTTTCTAGGCCTCACACCAAGCCCGAAGGTTTTCCTTCAATCCCTCAGATCTTCAGGACCTCAAGGAAAACCAACGGACGTCAGAGACGGCACTGAAGCGAAGTTGGGCAGCCAGAATCTGACTCACTTCGGACAAAGCGGTAACGAAACTGAGCAGGTTCCAAGAGCGGAAAACCAGCCGCGTCTCATCTCGGCGACCATAACCCACCAGATCTTATCAACCGCGTCGGCGCGGCAGGAGATACCGCTGCCGGCGTTTCTATCGCTGATGTGCAAGATTTCACCCGATCTCTTGTCAACCACATAAAAATATTTCTGAAATATTTCTCACAAACCCTTTGGGAGCTGTACCAACATGCCAAGCAAGATTGCTCGCAATGCTTAAGTTGCTCAGATGTGTGCAAAGCGGCCTTAATTCCCTGAGCTCGTCCAGCTGTGAATGGAAAATAAAAATCCATACACAGCCTTTCTGAAGTGAACTGTAATCAGTGAGGGCTGAAAGGACCATCATCAGAAAGGTGTTTACACAGGTATTCACACAATAACCGCAGCATTTCTGCAGCGGCGTTGCCGACCAGTTTGAACTGCAGAAAAGCCAAGTAAATATCCAAGGGCTTAGGAGGATGCTGTTAACTTGCCCTTTAAACAAAAGCAGTTCCCCACACAAATCAGGAATTCCCTAATTGGGAACACCTAGAAGCCATTCATTTCATTCACAGAAACAACACTACTGTTGAAGAGATTCTTTTTTTCGGTAGGCAGGTAATAAACTAGTAGCAAAGCCTACCAAGATCACAAAATGCTCCAAAGGTAGAAAGCAGCAAAGCGAAGGTTGTCCCACCTCCTGCCCACCCCACACGAAGGGGAGGAGGGAGAGCAGGTTAAGACAACCGACATTACTCCTGTTTTAAATATAAGGCAGCATTGCTTTTATTCTACCCACCTCATTCCTCCCCATCCTTCTTGCCCCATGTGGGGCTGAGCACGTCGACACCCGCACAGGTGGAGAGCACCCAGCCTTGCCCAGGGCGGCAGAAAATAAGTTCGTGCATCAAGCTTGAACTCAGGAGAGCCTGACTTCGCAAATGATGCTCCTTTAATGGAGATCACGTGCATTTTTCATGTTAGTCCTCAAGTCCATCAGGTTGTGCTTTGCCAGGCTCAGTGGCCATCTCAGCCACTGGAGATCCGGCCCTCAGCTTCCCTGGGGTGACGGAATATAAAGCAGCAACTGAGAATGGCAAACTGCAAGGGGAAGAAAAAACCATACCTGGCAATTTAAACACCACCTTGCCAGGCATCAAATGAAACGGCAAAATAATCTTGAATAATTCTACTCTTGCAGAATCATAACCAGGTCACCAGCAGAGTCTGACACAGTCCAGACACCTATTTTGAAGAGCAGCATCCCAACGTGGCCAGAGCTTGAGTTACATTAAGGACAGGTTTCCAACACCAGCCCTGCCAAACAACTGTGTGAAATCAGCTACCCGGCCTCCCAAGCAGCAGATCTCTCTGCCTCCTATGGAAAAAAAACATGAAACAGCTGGGGAATTACTTTGAATTACTAAATTCAGCAAAGGAGTAGGGACCTGACTGGCTCCCAGCCCAGCACTCCCCTCCTCTGCGGCTGAGCCGCCTTCCCCCGGGAGCTCAGGGCTGGCTGAGGTCGAATTGCTCCCACATCTTCTGGAGAAGAAATTTGGAGGCATCTACCATGGTACAGGAACATAGAGAATTGGAATTTGAAGAGTCAGTAGTTTGACAGAGCTTCATCAGTGAAACCTCCACCAAGTTTAAAGGAAGAGTTATTAGCCACTCTGACTACATGGACCCTCGAAGCACAGAGAAGTAATTTTGCAGGAGCCACCAAGCCCCACGTGAGAGCATCGCTCAGCAACAGCTCCCGCAGGCATCGCCGGGACCGCTGCAAACGCAGAAATCAGCAGCAGCAGAGCCGTAGCAGTGGCAGTCGGAGCACGAGGCACAAGCTGAATTAAACACCATTCCCCTGCACGGCTGGGAGAGATTTAATGTTACACAGCAAAATGAGAAGCAGAGTTGGAGCTGCTTGGAGTTTGGCCGGTACCAAGCTCCCCGCCAGCCTGTGTCACCGACGGTACCGTCCCAACAGCGCGCTGCTACGTTTTAATGACTGCAAACGAGGCAAAGCTGCCCTCGTCTTGTAATCCGTTAATTCCTCCCAGTTCAGGAGACTGAGCTGTTTCACCCAGAACAAAGACGCGAGCTTGTTGCGTGCGGTGTTCCCATGCCCAGCTGATCTCCAGCCCTTTCAGAAGCAGCGGCGTATCTGTCCTGGTTGGTCTGGTGACAAACCCTGGCCCACATCACCCCGTTTCGTGTCCTCTGCCGGACCCATGAGTGCCTCATGCAGCCGGAGCAGCTCCCGGTGCATTACCGAACACCGGCCCTTCCCCTCCGGACCATCTGCAACCATGGAGGTGCCAGAGAAGCAAACAGCTGGTTTCCAGCTTTTCTCCCAGGAAGTCTTTCCCACCCTCTCCATAGACAATTTCTGCAAAGAGAACATACAGATTTTGCTAATTACAGAGGAGACGAGGCCTGTGCCCCCTTGATGAGCGTGCAAAGCCTTTGCACTCCTCACACCGAACGCAAACCGTACAGGCAGCGATTTGACATTGCAAGGTTCGTTTTCTGCAGCTCCAGATGCGATGGCTGCAAAGCCGTGCAATTATCCAGAGAGACAGCTCTTCTAACATTAATTTTGCCAGAGATGCAACTGTACAGAATACCCAATCTCCACGCTAAAAAAAAAAATAATAAAAAAATCACACTGCTATTCTTCAAATTTCAATTATTCCAGCCTATTTCCGTGTTATGGTAAATAAGAGAACCATTTACATTAGAAACCAACTCTCTTGTCGTCTGCGTTTGTGTTTTTTAAACAGAATTAGGGAAGAGCGGTGATTTTGTCACATTCTAAGAAAAGTGGAAGAGAAGCCAAGGGAGTAACTCACACGGTAAGAGACTCGCAGACTCTCCTGGAGCTGCAAGATGATGAAACCAGTCACGGTTCCCAGTGACAACAGCCGGGCCGTGAACACTGGGGCAGCCGAACACGTTGAAGCCTCCAGATTTCCCCATGTGCTCTGACTCAGCCCGGGTTCCGCACCGCAAACCAGTGTGGAAACCCACACGTACGCTGGGGAAGCCACAAGAACACATGATGGAAGAAGACAACACTTAATTAGGGGTTGACAGCATTTTCTGTTTAAATACGTGGGTGAAAAGAGACAAAGCGACAGAAAAGCTGCTCCTATCACTTTTAGCTTTTTAATTAGAGCAAACGTTTCCGAGAGAGTCCTGAGGTTAACTCGGCTACTGGCAACACCGCAACTCACACAAACAAGGCCTCGGTGCTTAGGAACAGAGGATTTCTGAGACCTACCTAAAGAAGGAAAAACTCCAGCATGACCGTATTATCCTTGGCTCTTTGAGGGCTGCTCAGCGAGGCCGGGCTGCCCTTATCCAGAGAGGAGCTGGAAGGCCCAGGAAAGGCAGCGGAGTCTTCCCCAGAAAGACAAAACCCACTTTGGTTGTTTTACATGACCCTCTTCTTGTGCTTTTGTTGTTTCCTTTCAGCGTTAAACAGCTTTTTGTTCCTAGGCCATTGACAGGCAGCAAATGCAGAGAGTGTCCCCACGCCAGGGATTCTGCTTTGCCCAAAACTCATAGAAAAAGGACCATATTTTGCTCCTTTGAGTTTCTGCATCAGCAAGATGGACTTAGAAATACTGAAATATTGCCCCAATAGTAGCTACTTATTGGGAACCCGCACCAAACAACTAGGGCTTTGCACCCAAGTAATGCTTTACAAATAGCTCCTGCCCGGCTCTATGGACGTGACCGCAGACGCCCAGCCTGACATGACTAAGAAATTCTGTTCATGGGCACATTCACAAGGCAATCCAGCTTGCAGGCCTAGAAGGCAACATCCTGGCAGATACCTGAAGGAAAGGGACAACTGGGTTATTAAGCAAATTAAATTTAAAGGGGACTATTGGAAATTTTGATTAGAGACCTGGAAAGATTTAATAGGAAACAACAAACTCCACTTAGGGGTTCTTCCACTGTTCTGCTGCCACTTATGCGTTCAAACATAGAGAGTCACAACTCTCCTCGCACATGCGTCTTCAAGAAAAGAAGCACCTGCCAGGCCTCTATAGATTAATCCTGGTCTACAGGAATAAGCTTGGCAGCCCGAAAAGATGAAGAGGAATAATCAAACACAACCAAGATGCAAGCGGCATGCGAGGAGAAGGGCTCGCCAAGGCTCTGCCGGGTATCGCACAGGTTTCTGGACCCGAGTGGCTGCAACTGAACGCCGTGTTCATGAAGAAAGTGAATACTGGCATTCCTGCTGCTGCTTTTCAAGCTGCAGCCACCTTATATGGGAATATCATATTTAATAAGATGGTGCATCTGGTCAGAGCTGATAATGGTCATGTCAGGGAATGACTTCAATAATCATTCCCAAATCATTTGCTGCTCATACTAAACCCACTCGGGTCTCTCCCAGAGGATTCTTTCTGGAGAGGCCCCATCAGCTCCCCACGGGGACACGGCAGCTTCGCCAGATCCAGTAGCGGCGTAACAGGCTATTATATACAGGTCAATGCCAAATGCTAGTTAATGAAAATTAGATTAATCATTCTTCGTCCTGGGTTCTCAGGGACTCATTCTCCAGCCTGTCCTGATACCGATCCAGGAGGGCTGAGCATCCTTCGGCAGCGCCCAGGACTCCCTGCTCTACAAATACTGCGTTTCGCAGCTCCCAGGCCCCTGAATTCCAGCTTCCCTATTTGTTTCCAGCCAACTCACAGCTTAAGGGATAATTAATTTACCAGAGCAGCCTGAATTCTATTTTCATTGCCTTCTTCCTTCCCTGCAGCTGAGCTGTGACTTATTGACTGTGAAGTAACTGTAGGGTCTGTAAAAGTTCAAGGCGCAGGGTGTTTTTCTGTCTGTTTTTGCCTGGCTGACTCCCTCTGTCATCATCTTCGCTAGCACCATTTCACAGGAAGGAGGCATGTGACATCCAACTGAGCTGTGAACCATAATCATGCTGGGGATGATGTTTACATTTGATTTTTTCCTCAAGCTGATAAGCTCTCTCCAATTTCCCTCTTCATCACGTTGGTATGGATTGAACTGCTTGTGCCCCACGGGCTGGAATTCTTCCCTTATCTCTAATTTGCTCGCTGAAAAAATTGCTTCCAGCAGCCCTTCAAAAGTCACTTCAAAGTTATCGTTGCAAAGAGGGAAGAGCTGCAATACCATTCTCCGGCTGTCGCAATCCGCGCTCTCCCGGGCGATTTGTAGGTGGCCTCACCAGCGCCGGCAGCACACGGGGCACGGTTGGTGGGTCCGGGTGCTCTGCTTTGCCATCCCCAGCGCTGGGTACAGCGAGACAACTGCTGAACGGGAGCATGAATACTTGTAAAATCATTTCAGCACACTGCAACCCACGGAACAGGAGAGGCGAGAAACAGAAATAAGTCGGATATCAACCCTACTTCGCCGTCGGGTTGAGAATTTCCACCTTTGCAAGACGGTGGAGACCAGCTCTGCTACCAAAAACCTGAGCCCCCTTGGATAAAAGGAGTTTCCAGGCTCTGTCTCGAGGCTGCGTCCTCACCCAACTGTTTCAGGGGCCGGGGCAGCCCGGGCTGAAGGATTCCAGAGCTCACCCATCACCTGCCCACGGTCCCAGCAGCGCTGCCACGTCCAGCAAAGTCCTGACACCCCTGGGGGCCCTCCCAGGACGAGAAGCTGCGGGTTTGGGGAGGAGGCACAGAAGCCGCAGACACCCGTCAGGTTTTGAAACTCCCTTTTCAGCCACAGCGGTTACAACACTTTTAAAAACCTCAAATCTGAGTTCTCGGAAAGGGATGAATTGGGCCTGTGTGTTTACGCACGAGCCCAGCTGCTGGCACTAAATGGGGTTTTCTCCCTCAAAGCACCTTACGAGCTCCCTTCAGAAGATGCTCCCATGCCTTAAGTCAACCTCCTGTCAAGGTTTCCCTGACTTTCAGCCCTTCACCTCCATTCAGTTTTATTCCTGTACCAGATAAACCAGCTCCCCTCTTGCTATTTACTGAGCGCTTGGGGAAGGTCTTTGCTGACTCGACCCACAGTCTGGATTAACCCCATCGTGTCCGCTTAGTAAGAGCCCAGCACAGCCCCAGCCTCGCTCTCTGCAGAGCGCCGGGAGCAGACTTGGGCTACACTGGTAATTCTTCAACGGCACGAGCGCTACGGTGAGCGGCACAAGGCACATGTATAGGTGGTCATGAGCACTCCACCTCCACCGCCGCTCCGAACAGCAGCAAAAGCACCGATGCCGTGCACGCTGAATTGGATTTGTTGCCATTGGCTTTGAAACAGTCAACAAAACAGGACGGTGCTCAGCGCAAGCCCCTTCTGCTGCCGGGCGCATCGCTCTGGCGCGTGGTGTTCCCATCCGCTGCGAGGGGGGCCGGGGAGCACGTCACCCGGCTCCGCCGGCAGCGGTCCCGACCGAGCCCCCCGGCACAGCCCCAACCAGAGAACCCCGGCCGTGCCTTCGCCCGCAGCCTACTGAGAGCCACCTCCGGTCCCCCCTGGTTTTGTTCTCTTCCAGAAAACGCCCATGAGCTGCCAAGCACCTCGTCCCCAGCCCTCCTGGGAGCTCCAATTACAAGCACAGCTGAGGCCGAGTGACACAATTTGGACTCTACCCAAGCGAGGAGTAAGCAACTTGACTCGGAAAAATCAAAGCATCGGTGAGATTACTGGCTCCGTTTCATCTTTTTTACTATCGGCATAAGGTAAGACAGCCGACAGGTTCACAAATTCAGATTTACTTGCAACAGGTAGAGAAACACACACTGCCTGCCTAAACCCTCCAGAGACGGTCCCCACAGAGAACTTGTCTGGTCCTGAGCAACAACCCTCTGCCCTCCCCAAAAAGAGGAAAGGTGACAGAGAAATCAGAAGGATGAACGCATCACAAGCCGTAGCACAGCGTGCTGGGAGCAGGCTCCCGAAAAAGAGACTGAGCAGCGTGTGGGGAGCACCGGGAGCGGCCTCGGGAAAGGGAACGTGCACCCAGGCAGCCCCTCTGACCTCTCACAGCACCAAGGAACCGAGGCAGACAGGTCAGAGACAGCTCGGCACTGCCTAAATCTCAGCACCTGACCAAAAAAATCACACGTTACATGCAGCCCCACTCAACACAGACAACGTCTCTAAAATAATCGCAGCTTCAGCTGGAATTTGTTGGTTTTTAAGAGACCTAACGATCCTCACTTAAAGGCCTGAAGACAAGGAGATGCTGTCACAACACAACCAAAACCCGGCCACCTTGTGCAGGCTCTGAATAAACTCAGAGCTTCACGTCAGGCTCACGAAGGAACGCTGTCAACCCAACAACAGAACGGGGCTGGATGATGATGTGCGAAACCAAAGCCAGCAATTTTGAGGTTGTTAATGAACTATAAATTATTAGGCAGCAGAAGCGGGGGCAGGCGCACTCGTGCAGCCCCACGTCTCTGATCCTGCCGACCGAGGGACCCAAATCCCTCGCTGTCGCTGCCGGCGGTGCTGCCAGGCTCGGGAAAAACGGCCTCAGGCTCGGGAAAAACGGCCTCAGGCTCGGGCTGGCTCCTGCCTCCGGAAAACGGCCTCACCCGTGCAGCCGCTGCCAGGGGGATCCGGGGCCGGGGCCGCCCGGGCCCCGCGGGAGGGAGCGATGCAGCCGCAGCAGCTCCCCGGGTGCCACAGCAGGACTGGAGCCTTCATCCCCCCGGGCAAACGGCCCCTCCAGACCCTCCCGAGAGGCCCATCCCGGGAGAGGAGCCTGGCCCGGGGTCCCGCTCGCCAGCCGGGCATGGGAGGTTCTGCTGGCCTCGGGGAGAAGCCCCGGAGCGGGGCGGGCCGGCCCGTGCCCTGCACGGTGCTCCGGTGGTCGCAGCTGCCCCTCCCCAGCAGGCAGCGGCCGGACAGCGCGGGGGACGCGGGGCAGCCCCAGCCCGGCCGGGACCCGCAGCCCCCGGGGGTCGAGGGGCGGAACCATTCCGGGTCCGGGGGGTTGGAGCGGCCGTTGGACGGGATCACGCGGTATCCTGGGGTGACCTGGACTGAACCACCCCGAGCCCCCCCGGGGGAATACAGGGCACAATGCGGGGGGTCCGGCCGGGAGGTACCACTCAGACCCCCCGGGGGGTGCAGTTGGGCTAAACCACTCCGGGGTCGGGAGGGGACAGGGCACGGGGACACACATTCCGGGACATCCGGCAGGAGCGGCCCCTCGCGGGGACGGCGACACGCGGGGAAACACGCCAGGGAGCCCGGCCGAGGGTACCAGCCGCCCGGTGCTCGCAGCGCGTTACCTCCTGCCGCGTCCAGTCCCCCCACGCCGGCCTCCGGGGTGATGGCACCGGCACCCGCCACGGCAGAGCCTTCCGCCTCCTCGGGCACCTCCAGCTCCATGGCCACCGCGAAGGCCGCGGGCAGGGCAGGCCCGGGGCAGGACAGGCCCGCACCCGCCGCCGCCGCCGCGCTCCTCCCGGCTCCGGCCGCCGCCGCTGAGGAGACTGGGAATCACGGGGACCATAGAGTGCGGGAGGTGCCGCGGCTAGACACGCCCCAGCAGCGCAGGGCGGAAAGAACCGCGGCCAGCGCCGGAAGCAGAATGGTCCCCTTCCGCCGGAGTTAGTCGCGACTCGGGGGTTGGCTGTCGCGATAGCCCCCGGGCTGTGGGAGCGGGGCCGGGAGCAGCCGGGCCGCTCCCGGCTGGAAGGAGCGGAGAGGGGGACGGAGCCTCGCACGCCATAGAGCGGCGAGAAGAAAAGCCATCCCCCCCACCCCTCCGCGTCCTCCCTAGCGGGCGGGAGACACCGCGGGGCCGCGCGGGGGCGGTGTCGCCGGTCGCCATGGCAGCGGGGGCGGGGCCGGCCTGGGCGGGTGTGCGGGTCCTGCCGGGCCCAGGACCCGGAGCCGCGGGACCTGACAGCCCGGGCACGGTCACCCCTGCACGGCGGAGCCTCCGCTGTCCCCCGCAGGACCGGGGTCCTCCCGGTGCCGGGCGCCACTTCCCCGCCCTCCCGCTCGACGTGTCCACCGCGAACCGCGGAGCCTCCGGGCCGGGCCTGCCCCGCCGCCGGGCACGGGCAGCACCCCCCGGCCCGCCCCGGGGCCGGGTCGCCCCGACCCCGCTCCGCTCCCCAGCCCGGGCCTGGCCCAGCTCCTCCCGGCCCCGCGGCGAGCCCGGCCCGTGGCACCATCTAGTGGCACCGCCCGGCCCGGGTGCCCCGGGCTGCGGGTCAGCGCTGGGTGCGGGTCAGCCCAGGCCGGTTCTCCCGGCCGGTCCCTTCGCGCCAGCGTGTCCCGTTCCCCGGGGGACAATCGTGTCCCGGGCAGGGGAAGCCGGCCCGGCGGTACCGCCCAGCCCTGGGCGCAGGCAGCCGTAATGATGCTGCTCGGCCGCGTCCCCGGCCCGCGGGGCTCCCGCCGTGGCCCTGCGCACAACGGCAGCCGGGGACCCTGGGGAGGCGGCGGCCGGGCCGGGGAGCACCAGCCGCCTGGCTGGGAGCGGCCCTGGGCTCCCCGAGGGGCTGCGGTGAGCAGGAGCCACTCGCTGTGATCTGAGGAGCGGAGGGGACAGCGATGGCTCCAGCTCCGGGCTGGCGGGTGCTGGCCGGGGGGCTCCGGGGGAGCTGGTGTCCCCACGACACCCCACCGCAGGGTCGGGACCTCCTGTGGCAGCAGCACCGACCCCAGCTGGAAGTGGCGGCCTGGACAGAGAGCCAAGGCGTGGAGCTGATTTCGGTCACCGTGGGAAAGCCGCCCCGCCGCAAGAGGAATGACGGGGAGCTGGTCCCCAGGTGGGGGGCAGAGGAAAGGGGGAAGGGAGGAAAGGGGACAGCAGCCGCGGGGTCACCTTTTCCCCACAGCTCCCCCAGGACCAGGAGCCCCAGGCTGGCCACTGTCCCTGTCCCCTCTTGGGGCACTGGTTGGAGCCATTTGGGCCCCCCAGGGACTCCCAAGCAGGGCTGGAGGGTGGGTTTGGGGTTCGGGGGCAGCGAGGGTTGGTGCAGAGCCCCCCACCCCCTTGGAGAGGGCCAGGCAGGGGGAAAGGACACTTGTCCTGGGCACCAGCACCCTCAGCGTCCTGTGAGCCTGCTCCTGCCCAGGGCTGCTGGCAGGGGGGTGGACGTGGCTGAGCCACCAGCACCATGGAGGACAACAGGGACAGCCCCCCATGACTCCTGCTGTGCCCGGGACACTGCCCCAGGACCCCCTTCTTCCTCCTCCCCTCCTGCAGGCAGCGTCTGGCCCACAAAGGGTTACGCGAGGCACCCTGGAGTGACACCACTGCCACCAGCTCCAGAGCTCGGTGGCTCCTTCCTGGTCGGATCGGAGGCTCGGTGAGTGCCTGACCCTGTCCCCTGGGATCTACCGGCCCCGCTTTCTGTCTGGGGACAGGGACCCAGCCGTGCTTTCATTTGGGTCACTGGCCACGCTTTATCCCTCTCTGGGTGGCTCCACGATACAGTGACCCTCCTGGAGTCCTGCCTCAATTGCAGGGAGATACTTGGGGGAGATTTTGGGACCCTGCTGTCACAGCTCTGTCCCAAGGGCTGGAGGACGTGCCTCCGTCTGACTGATTTACACCCTGGGTGGCTCAGACCTTCCAGAGACCCTTTTCCCAGGATCAGCCCATTGCCATGTGTGTGGGGTTGGGTTAGAGGAGCTTCTGGGGAGACCTGGGCCCCCCATCCTGCACGGCCAGGACCAGGCAGCAGACCAACAGTTTTGCAGCACTGGCGGAGACCAGGGACCCCACTGATCCGGGGCAGACTGGGGGGTCGCAGATCACAGACCCCCATTGGCATGGGTGTTAGGAAACAGGTTACGGGTGTGGGGATGGCTGTGGGGCACCGCTGGGGTGGGCAGGGTGCGTCACTTTCCAATAAATAACCTCCCCACCTGTTGCTGTCCCCATAGTGGGCATTGCTGGCAGTGTCACCCGGCGCCAGGCACAACCCCGAACCGGGACCTTGCAGTAGGACGAGCAGCCCCATTGCAGCCGGGGCTTTGTTTGGTGTTAAACTCCCTGGAAATGCCGACCAGAGTGTGTGTATGGGGCAGAGTGGGGTGTGTGGGGCTCTCGGTGCTGGGCGCGTTGGGCTGTGGTCAGCTCTGCCCAGATACTGCCCCTCCCGGCGGGGCCATTTCGGGTGCGGGCTGGTTTCTGTCGGAAACCAGCTGAACCGGCTCCTCCAGCTGCCAGGCTCGGCCTTTGGCTCACGACAGGCCCTGCGCCAGCTCCCCAGGGCAGACCGGGAGCAGGACTGGGGCTTTGGTAGCACCGTGGGCGCTGCCTGTGCCGGCTGGCAAGACAGGAGCTGCTGCCATCCCCACGCTGTCCCCCCCGCCTACAAAGAGCCACGGGCAGCAGCGAGACGCAGGTGTGTGGCCAATTTGTGGCTTCCTGGTGATGGGACAGCAGTGGGAACGGGTTGGGGACAACGAAAGGCTGTGTGGGGTGGCAGTGGGTCAGCTCTGGTGCAGCGGATGAGCTGTCACCCCGGGGAGGGCGATGCTCTGGCAGCCTCACGATTGGGGTCTCTTGCACCTGTAGCTCGTGCCGTGTCACTCGCAGGTGTCCAGGGAGCCCATGAGCACTGACCGGCCAACACCGGTGACATGGCTGAGATGTGACCCACCAGTTCAGCTCACTGGTGTGGCAGGAAACCACCCACCACCGTGCCGGGGTCTCCTGTTTGTTACCGGTGTTACAATCACCGGGACAGGTCCACACGTGCCACCACAGTGGTGTCCGCTCAGCCCCTGCCACCCCTGGGCATGTGTGTCCCCCATGTTGAGCACCGGTGGGTGCTGGGTGGGCACTCGGGCTGGTTTCGGTGGCTGATGACGCGGGGCGGAAACCCGGACTCTGCCCTTGGCGCTTGCGGGCGCAGCCCGGCCAGCCGGGGCTATTTCTGAGGCGCGGGTGAATGATTACACCGTCCCGCCCGGCGCTGCCGTGAGCTCGGTCTCGTTTCAGGAGCCCCATTCTGGGGCTGAGCCGCCATGCTGCCCCCGCAGTGTCCCCACCGGATCCCCACTCAGCATTGCCTGTGAGCCTCAGTGCTCGGCTCTGATGCCCCCTGGTCCCACCAAAGCTGTCCTGGGGCCAGTTCCCAAAGGGGCTGTGGATATTTCCAGCTTCTCGTGGCGCTGATGTGGGGCCGAGGTGTGGTGGGGAACCGGCACAGCCCTCAGCACGGCCGACCCAGAGCCCTCGGGCACCGCGGAGCCGTGCGGGTGCCATGGGACAGGGGGGTGGGACAGCAGGGCCAGTGGGGCCAGAACTGGGGGTTGCTGCCGCGGCTGAGCCATTGGCCAATCAGAGCCGTGGAGATCTGCTGTGGCAGAGTTGTTGGCCAATCAGAGCCCTGGAGATCTGCTGTGGCAGAGCCGTTGGCCAATCAGAGCCCTGGAGAGACTTGTTACGGGACAGATATCAGCCAATCAGAATCCAAAGATGTGCCACAGCAGAGCTGTTGGCCAACCAGATCTGCTCTGGCAGGGCAGCCGAGCAATCAGCGCCCAGAGAGACCCATGGCAGCAGAGCCATTGGCCAGCCAGATTTTGGGATCCTGCTGTGGCAGAGCTGCCAGCCAATCAGCACCAGGGGATAGTGCCCGTGCCTCGGCTCTCAGCCAATCAGCACTGGGGGGATCCACCCCTGCTGCCCAATCCTTGGTGGTGGCACAAGGGCACCGGCACCAGACCCGGCAGTGCCGGCGTGGCCACGGCCCGTTGTGCCTGTGCCGTGGTGATTCCTGTGCTGTAGCTGTTCCTGTGCCGTGGCGGTTCCTGTGCCGTGGCAGGACCCGTTTGGGCGCTGGCAGTGCCGGGGTGCCCAGGCAGGGGCAGGACGGGGTGACCTGGCTGGGTGGGGGACGTTTCACTTCCCTCCGGCTGTGGGCCGGGGCGGCGGTGGGTGAGGGTCTGTCCTGCCCGGCTGTGCCGGCCGGAGCGGTGAGGACCTGGCGGTGGCGGCGGTATCGTGCTGGGCTGGTGGATTCCTGTCCTTGTCACCCTGGAGAATCACCTGGTGGCCTCACCCGCGTTTCCTCGGCACGGACAAACCCCAACCCTTCATGTCCCCTGATCACACCGGCTCCTCCTGTCCCATGTCCCCATGTCCCCATGGGAAGTCACGGGAGGCTCTGGGCGCGCTGTCCCCCACCCCACCAGGGATCCTGTGTCTCTCTGGGTTCACAGTGACATTTCCTCCGGGGACCTGGAGCTGGCGAATCCCAAAGCGGTTGGCAGAGCTGCTGGCTCTGCTGTGGTGCCGGAGCAGGAGGGCGGGAGGGCACCGAAGCAGCACCCTGGGGTCTGTGAGCGGGACCACGAGGTCAGCGTGGGCGGGTGGTCCCAGTCACAGAGATGGGTCCTGACCTGCTTGTCCCGCCTAAAACCTCCGTTTGTGTGGATGTGTGGCCGAGGGGACGGAGCTGGACCCCTGCGGTGGGGATCAGCTCAGGGTTTCGGAGGCTGCTCCCATGTGGGGTCAGCCAGGTGTGACATTGCTGTGAGTCCTGGTGTCCCCAGTGGGTGCCCGGGCACTGAGGGGCGGCTCTGTCCCCTGCACCCTCGCGGTTCCCGGTGCCTGCGGCTCAACTTTGCTTCTGCTCTTGGTTGCAGCCTGAAGTGGGGCTGAGGAAGGGGCCGGTGGCTGCACGGAGGAGCCGCAGCCGGTCTGCGCCCCCGGCCGCCGGGCAGGGGCTGCCACACGGGCCGGCTGCCGCGGCCACCGTCCCGCGCCTGCGCTGGCGGGTGCCCAGCATGGAGGAGATGGTGATCTGGGAGCAGCACACGGTGACGCTGAGCAAGGTGAGCATGGCCCCGGCTGCCCATGAGAGGGGACGGGTCTGTGGGGCCGGCTCTGCCTGACCCTCCTCTGCCCGTCCCTGTAGGACCCTCAACGGGGCTTTGGCTTCGCTGTCTCTGGGGGCCGGGACCATCCCAACAAGGTGACTGGGGACACAGCGGTGGTCGTGTCGGATGTGGTGGCCGGGGGACCAGCGATGGGGCGGCTCCAGTGAGTGCGTGGGGACGTGGGGACATGAGGGGTGCTCACTGGGAAGGGCAGCGAATCGTTCCTGCTGGGACAGGGCCAGCGCCGCTGCCACCCTGCCCGGCTGGGTTGGGACCCCTGGGGCAATGGGTGCCCTCAGCACCCACCAGCTCCCCGGCTGCGATTTCCCTCCCAGGAGGAAGGATCACATCGTGATGGTGAATGGCCTTTCCATGGAGAACGTCTCGTCCTCCTTTGCCATCCAGACGCTTAAAACCTGCGGCAAGATCGTCAACATCGTGAGTGGTACCTACAGTGAGACA
The DNA here is from genome assembly GCA_013399365.1 of Pampusana beccarii. NCBI lineage: Eukaryota > Metazoa > Chordata > Aves > Columbiformes > Columbidae > Pampusana > Pampusana beccarii. Next base: position 132,783 of record VWYH01000939.1, read on the forward strand.
GGGGCAGGCATTGTTCACGGGGCTCCCCTGTCACACACACCCCCCTGTTGGGGGCTTGGCAACAGCTGTAGGAACATCTGGCAGAGGCAGCCATCTCCACCATCCTCTCCTTCTCGCTTTCCCCCTGCAGACACTGAAAAGACAGAAGAAGGTTCACATCCCCGCAAGCAAGAGCAGCCCCAGGTCTCCGGCTGTGTCCCGGCGCTACGATTCAGACGAGGACAACGGGCCGCACGGTGCGGATCCAGCCCTGCGCTGCTCCCGGGATGACCTGGACCACAGTCAGGGCTACGACGGGGACTCGTCCAGCGACAGAAGCTCTGGCGACCACCGGGATAACGGCCGCCAGCACAAACCGGTGTCCCGGAACCGGAGGCAAAGCCAGGACAGCAGCCACCGGCGGCAGAGCCCTGGCAGCGGCTCGGATCGGAGGGGCTACAGCCGGCACCGCTCTGCCAATGGCTTCAGTCATGAATGGGACACCAACGGCCTGGCCCTAGTGTCCGGCTTCAAGCGGCTGCCACACCGGGATGTGCCCACAAAGCCCATCACGTCGGTCCTGGTGAGGCAGAAGCAGAATGAAGGTGAGGACCTCCCATTCCCTCTGTCCCCGGTCCTGTCACCTGGTTTGTGGCCGTGTGTCCCCCGGGAGGAGGTGATGGCGCGGTTGGTGCAGGGTCTGGCTTGTGGTGGATGGGCAGCGCGGGCCGTGCACCAAATGTGCCAGGACTCAGCCCGCGGTTGCAGAGCTCCGCTTTGGGGCTCGCTAGTGCCCCAAGGAGACCCAGGGTGGGCCCGTGGGGACAGTGCCCCCGGGGGACCTCGGGGGGGTCCTGCATCCGCCTGGTGCTGACGCTGTCGTGGTCTCTGATGCAGAGTACGGCCTGAAGCTGGGGAGTCAGCTCTTCATCAAGCACATAGTGGAGAGCGGGCTGGCAGCGAGGGACGGCTCCTTGCAGGAGGGAGACCTCATCCTGAAGGTATGGGGTGCACAGCGCTTGCTGGGGATCTCATTTCCCCGTCTTTGGGTGGCTCGTCCCTAGTGTCACCGCAGAGGACAAGCCAAGAGCTGCATGCAAAGGATGGCAGCTTCCTGGGTTGGTTGGGTGCCCACGCTCTGCTCTGGCTCCCAACCGGCACCGGGGACCCCATGGGCTCTCGGGGACCAGCTCCCCGCGATGCTGAGCCTGCTGGGGGCAGCCCCACGGCGTTCAGCCAGGGACGGTGGCTTGTCCCGCTGCTGCAGCAGGATCATGTCCGCCCCACTGTCCCCACGGCACCTGGTCCCCTGCCACGTGTGCATGTCCCCACCGGGGGAGCTCAGGTGTCAGGGTACGTCAGGTGAAACGGTGCTTAAAGTATTTGGGGAGGAGCAGACAGAGGGAGCTGCTCTGGGGGGGGGATTGGGCTAGATGATCTTTCAAGGTCCCTTCTAACCCCTGACGTTCTGTGATTCTGTGTGTGATGATTCATTTACACACATGGGCCAGGCAGAGCCGTGGCTGCTGGGAACTGGGGCCAAAGCATCTCTGGGGCAAGCAGGAGGGATTTTGTCCCAGCAATCAGGTGGGAAAAGCTGCTGAAGCTCCGGGAGATCACAGCCCCACGGGCCGCTGGGGACCTGGCTCCCCAGCACCAGTCTGGTGTGTGGCGGGACAGCCCTGGGCCAAGGTCAAAGTAAAACTGAGCTTCAGGCGGCGGCTGAGCAGGTCACTGCAGCTCCTGCCTCCATGCTGGGCTCCCTGCAGCTAAAGGTGGGAGTTAATTAGCCTCGCTAATTTGTTTTCCCTGTGCAGGATGAGGCCCCACTGGGAGGCAGCCAGGAATGGGGACATGGCCCAGGACAGAGGACACTGTGGGAGCTGGGGCTGGGCTGGAGGGGCTGGGAAGGGACTGGGAAGGGACTGGGAAGGCAGCAGTCGGAGCGTTGTGTTGGAGCGATTCCTGGGGCGGCTTTCCCAGGAGCGAGCGCCCTGAGGCCTCCTGCTCTGCCCCCCAGATCAACGGGGTGCCCAGCGAGGACATGTCCCTGGCTGACACCCAGCAGCTCATCGAGCGGACGGAGGGGACCCTGACCCTGCTCGTCCTCCGGGACAACCGGCAGTTCCTGGTCAACATCGCTGACATAGACGACAGCCAGAGTGACAGCTCCCGGATGGACGGTGAGGGGACACGGTGACGGGGCCTGATACACAGCACAGGGACTGAACGATCACTGACGCGTCTTCCCTCCTGTCGCTGCAGACATCTCCGACATCAACTCTGAACGGTCCGACCCCCCATCCCGTGAGGCCTCCCCGCCACCTCCAGCTGCTGCCAGGATGAATTCACCAATGTGAGTCCTGCTCTGGCCCCACCAGCCCCGTCCCCTGCCAGATCCCGCTGTGCTCTCTGTCTGCAGGGGCTGGGTCACCGCGGAGGTGGCTCTGCCATGTAGTCCCAGCTTGCTGCGCTGTCCCCGCTGCGGCCCTGCCTGCCCCTGCCCACCCAGTGCTGGCCCCGTCACCCGCCTAAATCCTGCCCCAACTGTGTTCCAGGGAGGGGAGACGATCGAACCGGGACCCTGCGGCTGACACAACTGTGGACAACGCTCGGGGCCCTGGTGAGTGAGCTCAGCTGAGGCCGAGGGGGCTCAGGACGCTGAGGGGGCTCCGGGCTCCTGCGTGTTTTGCTGTCCAACCCCCTGGCAGAGCCCTGGCAGCAGCGCAGCCCCCGCCGTCCCCTGGAGCTGCTCTCCTTCCCCACAGAGCTGCTGGAAGCCGTGGAGGGGGCCGGCAGCCGCAGCCCCCGCGCCAGCCCCCCGGCCCGAGCTGCCCACAGGGACGGGTGCGTCTGCGAGAGGCGGTGGGGAAGGGCTGGGGGAGATGGGAAGCTGCTCCAACACAAAGTTGGGGTCACAGGGCCGGTGACCCCCTGTGCTGTCCCCAACATGTCACTGCCGGGCTGACCGCGGCTCCCCCCGTGTCAGGTACAGCGCTGACTCCAGAGTCGTGCATTTTGTGAAGGGCAAGAGCGTTGGCCTGCGCCTGGCTGGCGGGAACGATGTGGGCATCTTCGTGTCGGGCGTGCAGGAGGGCAGCCCGGCCGAGAGCCAGGGCGTCCAGGAAGGGGACCAGATCCTGCAGGTACCTGGGGATGGGAACGGCTCCAAACGCTTCTGCAGCGGGACTGGCACAAACCTCTTGGGTCTGGGGATCAGGATTTCTCCTGCTGGGCATCGATTTGGGTCAGTGCCCATGGCCCGTACCCATTGGCTCTGTGGGCACTGCCTGAGGGGACAGTCCTGGCTCTGGCACTGCTAGCACCCAACAGGGTCCATGTGGTGCCTCAGCTGGCCCAGGGGCCCTCCCCAGGGTCACTAGGGGTGGTGGCAGGCACTTGGGTGACAGGGACCGGTCACCTCTCCCGCCCTGCCCTGGGCGCTGCCGTCCCCGCAGCTCCCAGGGTACCTGTGCCCTCTGTCCCGCCGGCAGAGCCGTGCCCAAACGCTTTTCCATGGCAGGTGAACGACACCAGTTTCCAGAACCTGACCCGCGAGGAGGCCGTGGAGTATCTGATGAGCCTGCCGCCAGGCGAGGACATCGTGCTGCGCACCCAGAGCAAGCATGACCGTGAGTGACGACCAGACTCATCCTGGGCTTGTGCCTCTCCCTCCTCTGCCTCTCCTGAGCAAGCGGTGGAGCTGCTGGACTTGCCACGGCCCTTTCTGCCCCCGCAGGGTGGTCCTTCCTCCCTGCACCCCCCTCCTCCTCCTCCACAGAGGTGATGGGAGAGGACCAGACCATCCTGGCTCTGGTTGTGCTTCAACATCCTGGAGCTGGCATTTCTGGCACCATGGCTCAGCCTGGAGTGGCCAGTGTGTGCTGGGGGGTCACGTCCTGCTATTCACAGCACACCTGAGTGAGCCATGGGAGGAAAAGGTGTCCCCAGCCCCCTCCTTAGCACCAAGGGCTCCTGGGGAGGCTCCTGGCCAGCCCAGCTCCTGCCCAAACCCCTCCAGCACCTTCCTCTGCAGCATCTTCCTCCTCAGCCCCTGATGGTCCCTCTCACCCTGGGCTCCAGTTTACAGGAAGATGATCTCATCTAACGTGGGTGACTCCTTCTACATCCGGACGCACTTTGACTTTGAGAAGGACACACCGTCTGGGCTCAGCTTTGTCCGCGGGGACGTCTTCCACGTGCTGGACACCATGTACCGCGGCAGGCTGGGGAACTGGCTGGCTGTGCGCATGGGCAGGGACCTGCAGGAGCAGGACAAGGGCATCATCCCCAACCAGCGCAGGTAGGGATGGAGCCAGGAACGGCCCCAGGATGAGCAGAGCTGGGGGTGGCTCCCCAGTGAGACGGGGACATGGTTGGTGGCCCCAGCAAGAGGTAAAGGCTGGTGGAGCAGCGCTGGGAAGTATGAACTGTTGAAATCCCTTCTTGGGTGATGGAGCAGCTGATGCTGTTTGTTCAAGGTCCCAGAGGAAAGGGGCGGCTGAGTGGGGATACCAGCTCCTCCCGCCCCACTCCTCAGAGCCCAGCGAGACAAGGCAGGGGGTAAATCCAGAGGCACCAGGTCCTGAGCCCTTTCCCCTCCCAGGGCCGAGCAGATCGCCAGCCTGGAGTCGGTGATGAAAGCTACATCTGGTGCCAACCCCTCCGGGGCACGGGCCGAGTTCTGGAAGCTGCGGGGCCTGCGGGGAGCTAAGAAAATCCTGCGGAAGAGCCGTGAGGACCTGTCTGCCCTCACCAAGCAGGGCCACTACCCGCCCTATGAGAGGGTGGTTCTGAAGGAAGGTGGGCACCAGGGCTGAGTCCCCGTCACCCAAACTCACCCAGGGGACATCGGCCCCGGGGCTGCCCCGCTGCAGACGCCGGTGGGCTCCGCTCTCCTGGATGAGTCCCAGGCCTGTGGGCACCTCGAGGAGTGGGGCTGGACCCCTGGGTGCTGCCAGTTCTGCCCTCGCCCTCAGCTTCCCTGAGCCGCTTCGTCTTCTCCCCACAGCCAGCTTCAGGCGGCCGGTGGTGATCCTGGGCCCCATCGCAGACATCGCCATGCAGAAGCTGAGCACGGAGCTGCCCGAGCTGTTCGAGATCGCCCGTATGTACCCCCCACGCCGGGGGAAATTGTATCCAGCAGCCAGACCCTCAGTGTCCGGGACCCGTGGGAGCTCTTTAACTGTGGCTCTGGCCTGATCCTGCCTCATTGTCCCCTCCCTGTGATACCCCAACACCTTCCTGGACTTGTTCACTCTCTCCCCATGCATCATGACACCAGCCAGGACCCAGACATGTCCCCCCCTTGAGAGACACAGCCCCGGGGCTGGGGACAGCCAGACCCAGCCTGGGGTTGCCAGAGCTGCTCGGTCTCCCCCAGCCCCTCTCACACCACATCTCCCTGTCCCGCAGCGAGCGTCCCCCGCGATGGGGCATCCTCCAAGGTCATCAAATTGGACTCAGTGCGGCAGATCGCAGAAAAGGTGAGAAACCTTCCCCATGTCCTTGGAGCCCTGTGGGCCAGGGCCTGGAGGAGCCCAGGGCCGCCATCCCCGTCCCCAGCGGGGCTGATGGCCGTGCCCTGCCCCAGGACAAGCACGCCTTGCTGGACATCACGCCCTCGGCTGTGGAACGTCTCAACTATGTGCAGTACTACCCGGTGGTGGTGTTCTGCGAGCCCGAGAGCAGGCAGGCCATCAAGGCCATGCGGCAGTGGCTGGCACCCGACTCCAGGAAGAGCTCCCGGCGCCTCTATGCCCAGGCCAGCAAGATGAAGAAGCACTGCAGCCACCTCTTCACCGCCACCGTCAGCCTCAGCAGCAACGCCTGGTATGAGGCCATCAAGGACGTCATCAGGACACAGCAGAGCCAGCCCATCTGGACGGCGGCAGAGCAGGTACAGCGCACGGGGTCCCTGCAGCACGGCTCAGCCTGCTGGGGCTGCAGTCAGCCTGGGGCCAGGCACCCGTCCCCCCGACCCCTGGGGTCCCAGGTCTCCGTCATCCCCGCCCGCAGGCAGATCTGGCACGGGAGGACAGTCTGGAGCTGCTGAACCCGCCGAGTGCAGCAGCCTCAGGCTACTTGACCTGCGACAGTCGCGCCAACAGCGACTACGAGGACACGGACGGCGAGGCGGGCGCCTACACCGACGGCGAGGCCGAGGACACGTGTGACCAGCCCGGGCTGGCCCGCTCCTCCGAGCCAGTGCAGGTGGCCCCAGGCCACGGCCTGAGCGAGCAGGTGGGTCCCCTCACGCTGGTCCAAGGGGCTGATGGGGGTGGCACAGTGCCCGGCTACAGGGGCCAATTCTGTCACCTCCCACTTTGCAGGGTCCAGCTCTGGCTCCCCGTGGGGGAACACCCCCAGCCCTCAGCGCAGGCACAAATCCTCCTCTGACCCCGTCTCTCTGGCCTTTCACAGGTGCCCAAGCAGCAGCCGGAGCCCTGGCGGGGCCAGCGCCACGACAGCATCAGGTACCACGGGGCTGGGGAAGGGCCTGCGGAGCTGCCTGTGCCAGCTCTGCCCGGCCGGACCTGCCCAGCGGGGACCGTCCCCATCACCCATGCAACAGGGGGGCAAAGGCATCACGCAGGGTTTCGTGCCCCAGGGAATACGAGCACGATGCGGTGAGGAAGAGGTTCACGCGGGCCAGGGATGACTCGGATGAGGATGAAGGCTACGAGTGGGGCCCGGCTACAGACGTGTAACGGCACCGCTGGCCCGTCCCACGGCCCCTCGGGCCAGCCCAGCCCCACGGGCAGGCCCAGGTGGTGCCACAGTGCAATGCACAGCCAGGCTGGGCCTCATCCTGTTGCACCCGCAGCACCACCTGCCTTTTGGCCACGGCCTCTGCTGCTGGAATAAATGGAACGTTTTGATCTGCGGTTCTGTGCGTGCTGGGTGGCGGTGGCAGGGGACACGCCTGCAGCACCGTGGCCTCGCTGGCATCCAGGCAGGTCCCACCCCAAGAGGCGTTGAAGCAGGAATTTGCCGTAGGTTGTGCCAAGGTCTGGCACCGCAGCGGGCTCAGGGGGCAGAGCTGAGCCGCCTCAGCTGCAGCCCAGCCAGGGCTCCCAAATTGCAGCATCCCACGTTCCCCAAAATTTTTATTTTTACCTCAACCAAGCACACAGGCACAATAAGGTCAGTGCTGCCTTGGCCGCAAGGAACCAGACACCCACTCATGAAAAAACACAGCACCAGGGGCTGGTCCTTGGGGCTCAGGACCCCAAGCTACCCAGGACATGGGACCGGGCAGCACCACATTCCATTTGGGTGCTGAGGGTGGTCTGTGTGTGCAGAGCAGTCAACAGCAGCACCAGGGAACAGCAGAGGTAGTTTCCCAGCTTGGTGCAACAGGTCTAACGGAGATTTCGTTTGCAGCCCTGGCAAAGCCAGGGGGAAGGAGCGGGTGGCCCAAGGGCTGAGTCGGGGCCCTGCTGGCTCTCCCTCGGGGTGTCAGCATGCACCCACATGCCGGTGTGCAGGGTCTGGGGCTTCCAGCACCACCCCACCTGGGTAAAGGCACCGTCGGTGAGTGTAAGAGCACTGTGCGTGGTGACTGGATGGGGTGCCCTTTCACGCAGGGTCCCCTCTCCTCCTGCCAGCACAGGCCAAGGCGAGGGACGCTGTGAAGCGGCGGGACAGGCACTGGGAGGCAGGGAGGGGCGAGCGGAGGGGAGAAGGTGCCCAAATATTGGCACTGCCAGCGCTGACACTGCTCAGGCTGGGGCTCAGGGCCCCCGCTGTGTCCTGAGTAAAACTGGAGAGGCGCAGGCAGAGGGACGCAACGAGGGCGCTGGGGCGAGGGCAGGGCCCGTCCTGCCCGCACAGCCCTGGGCTCGCTGCTGCCTGGCCCCGGCACGTGCGGTGACAGCCGACAACTCACAGGAACAGGGGCTGCTCCTGCCCGGTCAGCAAGCGGTACGTGGAGGCCGGCATGGTCTTGATGTGGACCTGGGCAGAGACGCACGGATCAGCCGGGAGCTGCTGGTGCGGAACGGCGCAGCCGGCCCGCTCCGCGCGCAGCCGCCCTGGCCCCCGGCTCACCTCGCTGACCGCCTGCGTGAGGATCTGGATGATTTTTTCATGGGGCGTCGCCACCACGCTCTGCCCGTTGATCTCGATGATGCGGTGCCCCACGCGGATGCCGCCTCTCTCGGCGATGCCCCCGCGCATCAGGCTGCAGATCTGGGGAGCAGGAAAGCGCGGGTAAGAGCGGAGCTGTGCCCACGGCACAACCACCACCCCAGATCCTCCCATCCACGCAGGCTCCTGGTAAGAGCTCTGCACTTGGGTGCTGTCTCCTCCAGCCCACGGCGTGCAGCCAGGGCAAGGACATCTCTTTGTATTGCTGCCACCAGAGTGATGTGCTGGCATGTATGGCAAGGGCACCACGCAGGATTTTGTCCCCCCCCCAGGATTTTGTTTCCCCACTGCTGGAGAGCTCAGCTCCCCCAATCAAACCCTTGTGCTCCCATCCAGCCAGGGCTGCAGTGCCAGAGCTGCTCCCTGGGGCAGCAGCTCCCGTGCGCCTGCGGGTACCCGCGTCTCCAGCACTACGGGGAGCATTGATCAGTGTGCGGTGCAGCCCTGGCACCCCCCGCTGCCCGCCCACCCCATCAACTCCCGCGGGGTCTGGAAACGCTCCCCGCTGCCTTTCCACTGTGGAGCCCAGAGCCGGCAGGGGCTGGAGCACTGGGCACAGCAAGAAATGTCACCAAGAAAGTCAGGAAGAAACCACCACCCCGAAAGCAAACAGCTAAACAGCACCAGGGAGACCGATCCAACCACCGGCGAGCCGGGAAGAGCCTTTTGCCCTCTGCCCCACGCGTGGCTGACACTCTCGGCTGAGCCCGGCCTGGCTCCGCTCCCTCCCCAACACTCACCACACCGTTCTCAACACAGAAGCCCAGCTGGTACTTGGTGTCGGGGCGCCGGATGACAGCGGTGGTGACAGGGGAACAGTGCACGATGTTCAGTGTCACCTCTGGCTGGTGCTTCAGCTCCTGGAAAACGGGATGGGGCTTTGTCAGACTTTGGGGAGCTATTTGGTATGGTTGGGAGGGGTGATGCAGCAGGGCTGAGGATTAGCAATGTGTTTTCAACAGGGAAACTGAGGCACACGCAGGGATAATGCCACGCTCAAATTCAATCAGAAGAGCTTATAAATCCAGTCCAAGACGTCTCACTCTGTCCCTGAGCCCAAACTGTGCTTGCCTTCAGCTCCTTCCTGCCCCTGAGGTAAAAGATGCACCAGGTTCCCTCCAGGCCAGGGGCTGCCTCCTTGGCCAGGGCCTGCCCACTCCCTGCTGCAGAAAGCTCAGTCCCGAGCTTTGTCCCTGCCTTGTCACACCCCTTCCTCCTGAGCCCACAGGACACATGTGGCCCCCCACAGCCTCCTATCCCCCACCCGCCCCACAGCGGGAGCATTGGGGGACCCCAGCATCCCAGACACGCCCAGGCTGGTCCCTGGCTCTGCCGGGGAGGCCGGTGGCCGCAGCTCACCCGGATGATGCTCTGGCAGGTGTGGAGGGGCAGCCCCACCAGGCTCGTCCCGTTGACGGACATGAGGCGATCCCCGATGCTCAGCTCGCCCGACCTCTCTGCGGGGCCCCCGTGCATCAGGTTGGCGATGACCACAGTGGGCAGGATGGAGCCCCAGCCCGACTCCACGACAGCAATGCCCAGGATCTCCCCCTTCTGCTTCCGGATGCAAACCTGGGGGGGCACAGATGGGTTACGGTCACCTGAGCCGTGGGGCACATTGTCCCAGCACGGGTGCTCTGGGCTCACAGCCACCCGGGATGGGACCCAGTTTTGTAGGGAGCACCTTGGCTGCCCAGGGAGCTGTGGAAGGGACGGCACAGAGCTGCCAGCTGGTTCCCCGCACTGCTCCCCCCACTCCAAGGCATCTCTTACGTCCTTGCAGTTCTCCTGCCGGGAGAAGTGGTTCAGCTCCGCGTTGTATTGCTCCTGGTCCTCAAGGGCACGGCTGTACTGGCGCGGGCTCAGCTGGCTCGGGTCGATGCTGTTTGCCTCCAGGAAGCGCTGGTAGGCCACGCCGAACGCCTGCCCGATGGCCTGAGCGATGATCTGGGCCTGCGGAAAGACCGGGCTCGTTTGGGCCTGCGGTCAGGGCCGATGCTCTCATGGCTAAACTGGAGCCCACAGCTGCCGGCACCCCGCAACGCCCCAGCTCCAGGGCACCCTGGCTCATTCCCTGCCCGAATGGGCCAGATCTCCCCACTTCTACCACAAAGGTACTTGGGATGGGCTCCTTGCTCTCGTCAGGAGCCCCCAGAGCACCCAGTTGTTCCAGCAGGACGGGGCCCAGGACCCCAAGGCCACCCTGCCCTCCCGAGGGACTCGCTGTCGCCTCACATCAGCTGAGTGGAAGACGTGGCAGATCATCTTGTAGAGCCGCTTTTCCTCTGTCACCTCCGACCGCCGGGGCAGCTTCCGGCGCGCCATGAGCACCACGAGGGAGCCGATGTCAGCGATGTAGGAGATGGTCTGCAGGGAGTGATCCATCATGGCCTCCTGGAGGGGGACACGGGCAGAGACGTTCAGCCCCGGCCCAACGGACCCCACGAGCCAGCCAGGCACTGCCACGACCAGGAGGGGTTTTGTTCAAAAGCCACCACACCAGGATGCAGCTCACACTGTGCAGACACCACAGCTGCACTAAAAGGTACAAAGAGCTTCGTCGATCAAGGACTCATCTGCATCTCTGGGTGCTGTTGCAGGACAAGACAGCTCTTCCCTCTTACTACAAAGCAGAAACTAATCCAGAGATGAAGAGCTACAAAAATTTCAAGTGTAAGTTCTCTGGAGCTTGGTCTGGGAACCCGGCAGCTCCCGCAAGGTGCGGTTTGCATGAGAAGCCTCGTGCAGCCGCGCAGAGCCAAGGGACACGACACATCTGCATGGGTGACTGCGGAGCGATGTGTCCCCTCCCAGCCGCGTGTCCGCGCCCACAGGCCATCCCTGGGCACAGCCCCGCTGGTGGGGGTGCCGGTGGAGACCCCAACGCCAAACACGAAGGTTCTGGCAGCCCCAGAGCCACGCGGGTGCTCGTGTTCCCTGCTCACCTGCGTGTCGGCCGTGAGCACCTTGATCCTCTGTGTGGAGACAAACAGATCCACCTCGGTCATGGGCTGAGACTCCCCCTCCGGTGCCTGCAGAACGACGTGCCCAGGAGAGGTCACAGCTCCTGCCAGGACTCCTCCGGGTCCCTGCCCCACAGCCCTTTGGGAAGGTCCCCACATCCAGGAGGGGCTGGGCTGGTGGCAGTTGTGTCTCCCTACCGCCCGCACCTTGATCCTGTCCACCGCCTCCTGGGCCTGCGCCATGCGGACGCTGGTCGGGGGGTTCCTCTCCGAGACCAGCTGCGTGGAACCCAGGTACTTTGCCCCAAAAATCACACCGTCCAGCAGATCCTCCGGGTCGCAAGGGCCTGGAACTGACACATCGGGAGGGACTAAGCAGGGGCTGGTCCCCCCACCTCTGCAAACTGGGGTTACCAACTCCTGCTACCCATTAGCTGCATTTCTATGCATGGCAAAGCAGTTCAGTGCTTGGGACACGGGCTCCTGGCATCACCGCGACACCAGCTCTGACCCCACAGCTGCTTCCTTTTCCCCCGGCACACCCTGGCATCCCCCTTTCTCTCTTCCCAAACCTGAGCATCCCCCTCCCCAACCCCTGAAGCACCCCCATGTGCTCAGTGAAGAGTGAGATGGGATCAAACGAGCCACCCAGAGCCTGCAGCCACGTTCCCAGCCTGTGCGGGTGCAGAGCCGGGTGCTCCCTCCCTGCCTGGGACCCCCGGCCACCCCGCACCCAGGGTCAGAGCAGGAGGCGGAGGGTCAGGACTCCTGGCTGCTTTTGCTGCTCAAGCATAGAAGCAACTCACCCTCTTTGAAGGCCGGGCAGGAGGACGGGGGTTCCCTGCTCTGCAAAGCAATGAGAGGGCAGGTGAGGCTCCAGTTGGGATCCCCAGGATTCAGCCTGTCCCCGAGCCCCAGGACAGTGAGGACCCAGCGTCTCAGGGCCAGGGGGAAACAGGTTCCTGAGGCTGGGGGTGTTCACACCCCCCAGCCTCTTCCCCGGGGCCTGCACGGATCAGAAAGCTGTGCAAGCACCCCCCTGCATTCAGGGCAGCAGGAGCCAGTGCCAGTACCAAGGGTCTTGTCTGGGCACCCCAGCAGCATGAGGTCCTGTAAGACCCGAGGAAAAGATGCCTCTGGCTCCCCTCTGCCCCCCACCCAAAACCTCATGAGGGCGCAGAGCCAAGGGGCACGTCCTGGCTCGCTGCCGCAGCCCCTGTGCGATGCACTCACAGTCACGCCGCCTTGGGGTGGCTGCTCTGCCTGTGGGGCCGCGGCGGGAGGCAGAGCCACCCAGGCTGGCTCCGGGGAACCGTCCCGATTGCCCTCGCAGCTGGAGTCGACCTCGCCGAGCCCCTCTCCATAATACCAGTTGCCGGAAGGTCCTTCCTCCGAGCTCTCTGGCCTCCCCAGCCCTTCAGGCTTCTCCACAGCAGCCAGCTCCTCCTGAGCCCGCAGCATCTCCAGGTTGGTCCCGGCCAAGACATCAGAGCGGGCCAAGGGCGTCTCGGCGCTGGGCTCTGGCAGCCCCCCCTCGTAGCACAGGAGGCTCAGCAAGTCCTCCCGATCGGCCTCGGCGAAGAGCAGCCCGTGGCAGGGCCGGGCGCACGGGGAGTGCCGGGCACAGCACGGCCGCGTCTCCAGGCCCCGGCCCATGGCCACATGCAGCGGGCAGGGCTGGCACCGGCCCCGGCACTGCCCGGAGCTCCGCCGGGGCTGCGCGCCCACCTGAGCTGGGCCGGAGCTGCAGGGGGGCAGCGGGTCGCAGAGGTTGGGGTCGAGGGTCTGGAGCTGGGCCAGCAGGCCCTGGAGCTCTGAGGGTTCTTCCTCCGCATCCTCGGCCCACGGGGCCCTGCCCGGGCGGGCGCTGCCCTCGGGGGCCTCATCCAGCTCCATGCCCGTCGCGTCGCTGGGGGCTCGGGAGTGTCCTGGCTCCCCAGGGCTGCTCCTGCCGCTGGGCTTCCAGCCAGCGCGGCCCCGCTGCCCCGCGGTCGCCGCCTCCGGGTCCGCCGCCCTCCCCGGGTCCCGGCAAAGCTCAGTTCGTGCCCCCGCCCCTGCCCGGGGGATCGAGGCTGGAGCGGGGCCCGAGCCGGGCTGACCCTCGGGGCCGGGCAGGTCGTGCCCGGGGCGCGGGCTGAAGAACGGGGACTCCTCCGGCCGCCCGTCACCCGCACGGAGCCCGGGGCCGCCGGGCCGCACCGCGGGCCCTTCCTCCGTGTCCATGGCCGGTGGCTCCGGTGGCTCCGGTGGCTCCGGGGTCTGGTGGCTGGCAGGGCCCGCCCGGCGGTCCGTGCCGCTCTCCATGGCGGGGGCGCCCGGACCCGGACCCGGGGCCGCTGCCGCGCTCACCGGCCCCGCTCGTGGCC
>VWYH01000939.1:146276-165682 GCA_013399365.1 Pampusana beccarii
CGTGCTGCTGCGCGCGGCGCGGCTCGCGCTGCCCGGCCCGGCCCGCGGGTTCGCCAAGAAAGTGGGTGAGTGCGGGACCCCGTGCCGTGTGCCCCGTGTCCCTGTGCCCGGTGTCCCCATGTCCCCGTGCCCCTGGGCCGTGTGTCCCCGTGCCCCCCGTGCCCCCCGTGCCCATGTGTCCCCGTACCCCCTGTGCCGTGTGTCCCCGTGCCGTGTGTCCCATGTCCCTGTGCCGTGTGCCCCGTGCCATGTGTCCCTGTGCCGTGTGTCCCCGTGTCCCCCGTGCCCATGTGTCTCTGTGCCCCCTGTGTCCCCGTGCCCCCCGTGTCCCTGTGCCCATGTACCCCCTGTGTTCCCTGTGCCCCTGTGTCCCTCTGCCCACCTGTGCCCCCATGCCCCCGTGTCCCTGTGTCTCCGTGTCCCTGTGCCCCCTGTGCCCCCCTGTGCTCCCCTCTGACCCCAGTGCTCCCCCATGCCCCCCTGTGTCTCCCACCCTCTGCCCCAGCCCTGGTTCCCATTCCCAGGGCTGCTGCACTCCTGTCCCCGCTCTGGCTGAGTCTCGTCCTTTCCCCTCCCTGCATCTCTCCCCTTCTCCCGTCCCCGTTCCTGACCGTGCCCGTGTCCCCGCAGGGGCGAAGGCCAAGGGCAAGGCAGTGCCGAAGGAGGCCCTGCAGGGCCCCGAGGTGTGCACGGACCCCACCATGCTCGCCACCCACGCCATGGGGGTCAACTACTTCAAAGATGGCCCGGAGGTGGCCCTGAAGCCCGACTCCGAGTACCCCGACTGGTAGGTGGTGCTCAGCTCCTGGGGGACCCTCCTGGGGTGCCCATCCCTGTAGCGGTGCCGTCCAGGGGGAACAGACAAGTGTAGGAGAGACAGGAGCTGTTCTGGGAGGAGGAAAACTGCTGCTGTGCCACCCAGAGACCTTCCCCGAGGGCCAGCGGGGAGCGGCCTGCACGGGGATGCGGTGGGTGCGGGATCCACACGTCCTGGTCACACGTTTTCATCTGTCCATCCCATGCGTGTCCCTTTGCTCTCCCTGCTGCAGCCTCACGTCCTCTGTGTTCACCCCCAGGCTCTTCAAGATCCACCTCGGGCCCCCCAAGAAGCTGGAAGAGCTGGACCCCGACTCCATCGAGTACTGGAGGCGCCTGCGGAAGTACAACACGTGGCACCGCAACCGGCTGAAGAAGGGCAAGAAGCTGTAGACCCTGCAGAGCTTGGGGTGCGGGGCCCCCCACGTGCCAGTGCGGGGGGTGCTGGGACCAGCTCCCACTCTTGGTGTCTTCTTCTTGCTATAAACTAGTAATAAATCTTTAGTGAGGCTGATAACCTGTTATGGAGGCTCTTGCAAACCCAAGCCCTTGGCAAACTCAGTGCGGGTCCCTGCTTGTGCCAGGGGCTGAGGCAACAAAGGCCACAAATTCTTGTTGTATTTGCTAAAACAGAAGCTCAGTTTTTTGCTCGTGGAGGGAGCCTATGCTGCCAAATGGGTCCTGCTCCCTGCTCTGTCGCAGTCTGCACTGCAGTGGCGGGGGGCGAAGGGCCCTGTGTTGGGGGGGCGTGCAGTGGCTTTGGGGTGGGGAATGACTCCACTCGTGTCCCCTGGGCTGGGGGGTTGTGGGGGCTCAGCAGCCTGTGCTCCCCGGGGCTGGGAGGATGGGGCCAGGCCCTGGAGGTGCTGTGGGGGCAGTGGGCGAGGTGCGGGGGGACATGGCAGCCCTCACAGTGCCACCCCTCACAGTGCCCCCCCGCACCTTGCTCTTGCTTCGTCCTTGGCAGCTGGAGAGCGGTGGCTGCCGGGACCCTGGGGTCTCGGCTTGGCTGGGGTGTGTGGTGACAGCAGGGTCTGTTCCCCAGCAACAAGGCCCTTGCTGCCGCGTCCCCATGTGTCCCCAGCCTGGCAGAGCCCAGCGGCGTCCCCTGGGCCTCTGTCCCGCCCCTGTGTTGGGCTCCCCTGGCTGAGAGGTGTCCCTTGTCCCCTTGGCTCATCTCTGCCCTGGACTTGCTGCCCTGCAGCTCCTGCCTGGCCTGGAGTTGGGCTACGGGGACAAAGCCACTTGCAAGGTCCCCCCACCGCAAGGGAGGGGCAATGGAGCCACCGCCTGGCCCCGCGGTGTCCCCAGTGTCCCATGTCCAGGGGGGCCGTGTCCAGCTTCCCCAGGGGCTGCCGGGGGCCGGTTGGCAGCTGCGGCGCCCGCGCGGTGGCACAGGAAGCGGCAGAGGAAAGCAGAAGTGCTGCGTGCGGCGCGGGGGGGCTGGGGAGGTTCGGGTTGCACCCTCATTTCCTCTGCGCACCCTGGAGCTGCCGGGGCTCGGGCCGGGCCGTACCCAGCGGTGACCCCGTCCTGCAGCCCTCCCCTCGCCACCCCAGCGTGTCCAGTCCCCCAGATCCAGCAGCAGGTGAGATCGGCCACCTGGGGGCCTGCCCTCTGTCTTGGAGCCCCCTGCTCGGGTGAGTGTCACCCTTGTCACCCCACTGCCATGAACGGCTTGGTCCTGGGGACAAGCGCCAGCCCGGGGTGGGTCAGCGGGGAGGGACCTGGGGGGAGGAGAGAGCCCGTCCCTCCGTGCTGCCCCATCTACAGTGATTCGTGTCCTGTTCTGCTCACTGCTGAAACCTTTGCCAGGGCCAAGGGGACCTGAGGTGGGTCCCAGCCCCAGGACCCCCATGTCCCCTCCCCTAACCCTTCCGCAGCTCCTTGTGGTGGCCCAGGGAGGCTCATTCTGGCTCTGGACCCACTGTCCAGGGGCCTGGTGACAGCAAGGGGGCTCCTGCTGACCCTCTGGGGTCTCTGCCTGAAGGAGAGGGGTCCCCGAGCTCAGTCCTCTGTGATGGGGCCCATTCTCTGTGTCCCCTGAAAGGATGGGGAAGGTGACAAGGGACGTGCCCTCTTTTCAGTGCTTTGGACACTGTCCCACAAAGGTCCCTGTGCTGGGCTGGGCTAATGTGGTCCTGGCTTCTCACCCAAGGCCAGGAGGTGAGCAGGATCCCCTGTGCTACCATCACAGCTCTTGTCCGCTGAGCGTGGAGGGGGAACTTGTGTCATTCCTGGCTGGCTGCTGGTGGCCAGACCCAGTGGTGCTGCCCAGCACCTCTGTGGAGAGGCCAAAACCCCCCTGGGCTCCCGCGGGGAGGTGACCCAGCCCCGGTGAGGTGGTGCTGCTCGTGCTGTCCCTCCCGAGCCACGGCAGTGTCCGTGCTGTGCAGCTGCCGGTTACCTGTCACCTGCTGACGGCTTGTCACCTGCTGACGGCTTGTCCCCTCTGCAGCCCCAGGCAGGCGACGGGCAGGGATGCTGGACTGGAGCATGCCCATCAGCTCGCTGGGTGAGGACGTGGTGTTCCGGCTCTGCGAGCTCCTGGATAACGCCGGCCGTGGCTGGCGCAAGCTGGCTGAGGTGGCTGGGGCAGAGAAGCGCTTCAAGTGCAGGTAGGGGTGGGGGGCGTCTCCAGGGGTCTGTCCCCCACCAAGTGACAAAATGCACGTGGGTGCAGCCCTGCCATGGGCTGAGTGAGGGCCGTGCGGGTCCTCTGGTCACCCCATCGTGACCACAACCTGGCTGCGGCACTGCTGAGTGTCCCGGCCGGGGTCCCCGTCCTCCCCAGGCTGGGGCTGGGCTGCGGTGCTGAGCGCTGCGGGCGCCTTGCAGTGCGGAGGAGCTGGAGATGTGCTCGCTGAAGGTGCTGGAGCCCCACGGCAGCCCCACGCGGAGCCTCCTGCAGCTCCTGGCCGAGCGGGAGTGCACCCTCAAGTACCTGCTGGGCTGCCTGCAGAGGATGGGGCACGCACCGGCCTGCCAGGCCCTCAGCAGCGCCGGTAGGGACGGGCAGCGGGGGCCAGGGGCTCAGCAGAAGGAAAACTGGGGAGAGAAGGGAGAAGGGGAGAGAAGGAGCAGCTCTTCCTGCTGGTGCTCTGGCTCGGGGTGGGGTGGGGTGAGGTAGGATGGGGCATGTTGGGATGGGACACGAATGGGATGTGGTGGGACAGACTGTGGTGGGACCAGATGGGATAAGATGGGCTGGAATTGGACAGGTTGGGGTGGGATGGGACAGGGTGGGATGGGACAAGATGGGATGGGGAGGAACAGAGTGGGGTGGGATAATACGGAACAGGGTGAGATGGGGTGGGGTGGCACTGAATGGGGCAGGTTTGGATGAGGTGGCTGGGACAGGACAGGGGGTGGGATGAGACGTGGTGACAGGGTGGGGTGGGATGGGAGAGGACAGGCTGTTGTGGGTGGGTGTGGGACAGGACAGAACGGGACTGGATGTGATGGGCTGGTGCAGGACAGGGCTCAGCCAGCCCAGGCTGGTCTCTCCTCTCCCACAGTCCAGGGCGTGATCCACATCACGGTGCAGCCGGAGTCGCAGGTGGTGACGGAGGGGACACGGGTGTCCCTGACCTGCTGGGCAACCGGCCCGCCAGGGCTCGTGTACCAGTGGTTCTGCGGGAAGCAGCAGGTGAGGTCCTGCTGGGCCACACCAAGCACAGGCCCCAGGCCCATCCATAAGGGCACCCAGATGTGTGGGAGGGAGCCCCCAGCTCCTCAGCCCCCCCCGTCTCGTAGGTGCCCGGAGCCACAGCCTCAGAGCTGGTGCTCGACGCGGCCGCCCCGCTGGGCCAGCCCGAGTGGTACATCTGCCGGGTGAGCTGCGGGGCCGCCTTCGCCTTCTCCAGGTGGGCCCAGGTCCGGGTGGAGACGAGCAGCAGCCCCGGCTCAGGTGGGGCCCCAGATCTGTGTCCCCCAATTGTCCCCATGAGGCACCACGTGTCCCTTGGGCACCAGGGTGGCTCCGTGGGGCAGCGCTCACCCCATTGCGTGGGGGAAGCTCCTGTGGGGCATCGCTTGCCGCGCTGTGCCCCGGCTGAGCCCTGAGGGTCTCTGGGCTTGCTGTGGTGACAGTGCCACGGAGCAGCTGAGTGCCCTGTGTCCTCCTCGTGCCACCCATGGGTGCCAAGGCCTGTGGCTGAGGGACCGGGGGCCTGGGGGCAGCTTGGCAGAGTCCGGCCATGGCCGGGTGCCAGATTCGCCACCCTGTCCCCTCCCCAGCCAGCGGTTACTGCCCGACCATGGTGGGGCTGCAGATCCTGCGGCAACCGCGGCCGTGCCATCTGGCCGAGGGGGACACGCTGGTGCTGGAGTGCAGAGCCATCGGCAACCCCCCGCCCCAGTACCAGTGGTTCAGGAACCGGTGCCCCGTGGAGGGTGCGCAGATGCCCCAGCTCCAGGTACGGCAGGAGCCTGGTGCGGTGCAGCATGGCACGGCCCGGCATGGCACGGCGCAGTGCGACACGCCGCCCCAGCTGCCCACTCTGTCCCCCTGGCAGGTGAAGCTGGTGACGACAGCCGAGCGGGGCAGCTACTCCTGCCGCGTCTTCAACCTGTTCCACGAGGTGTGGAGCCGGGAAGTGGATGTGGAGATCGGTGAGGGCCTCAGACAAACCTCCATGGTCATTCGGCATGGGGTGTCCTGGCTTTGCTCTCCTTCCCCATAAAACCCTCCCGTGGCTGCCCTGCGGTTTTTGGGGGGCTCCAGCCTGTGCCGGCAGGTGCTGTCAATGGGGCTCCCTGACCCCCACTTTGCTGCAGGCCCAAGGCTCTTCCCCTCCGGAGGCTTGTGGCAGGAGGGTGATGGAGGTAGGTGGGGACAGAGCGGGCAGGTCCCCGCTGCTCTCCCCGGGCACTGTGGGGCCATGGCACAGGGCTTCTCTCTCTCCAGGCTCCCCGGAGTGCAGCAGCCCTGGCCAGCTCTATGGTAAGAGCCTGCCCTTGGTGGCCCTGTGGGGCTGTGACCATCCCCAGTGTGACCAGTGTCACCCCATGACGCTCTGCTCGCGCAAGGGTGCTTTGGGTGCAGCACGCTGGGGCGAGCAGACCAGCGAGGCAGGGACACCAGGGACAGTGACACCAGCCACAGCCGGGTGACACCTCTGACGGTTGTGGGGACAGCAGGATCGTCCTGCTCCATCCCCAGCACCCCCCTCTCCCACCCCGGCAGCCACCGACAAAGTGGCCCTGCTGATCGGCAACATGCGCTACCTGCACCACAAGCAGCTGAAGGCGCCCATGGTGGACGTGCACGCGCTCGGCGCCCTGCTCCGCCAGCTCGACTTCAAGGTGGTCTCGCTGCTGGACCTGTGCAAGGCTGAGATGCAAATGGCTGTCAACGAGTTCCTCCTCCTCCTCGACAAGGGCGTCTACGGTGCGGTGGCACCGCGGGGGTGGCTCCAGCCAGGCAGAACCCGATGGTTTTGTGCTGGCGGGGTCTTAGGGGGGTGGCTGGGCAAAAAGTGAGCACCAGCAGGGCGAGGGATGTCACCTGCTCTCCACCCCACCTGCAGGTTTGCTCTACTACGCCGGGCACGGCTATGAAAATTTCGGCAACAGCTTCATGGTGCCCATCGACGCGCCCAGCTCCTACACCTCGGCACACTGCCTGTGCGTGCAGCGGGTGCTGCGGAGCATGCAGCAGCGCCGCACCGGCCTCAACATCTTCCTGCTCGACATGTGCCGCAAGAGGTGAGCCGGCCCTGGGGACAAGTGGCCATGCTGGGAGGTCCCGGCACAGAGGTGCCCACGGGTGCTGGTTCCCTGGGGAGCAGAGCAGGGTGTCCCCATGGTCCCATCCAGACCTCTTGGCTTCATCTGGATGTCCCAAAGCTTCACTGCTCCAGTTGAGCTGGTAAACGCCACGATGGGTGGGCAGAGGGGTACAGGGCAGCCCTGGCTCTGGGGTGCCTTGGGGTGGGCTCTGGGGGGGCAGCAGGTCCCAGCTCTGCCCAGCAGCGCTTCTCTCACAGGAACCTCAACGACGACGTCATCCCGCAGGTCGGCGCGCTGCAGGTCACGGCCAACATCGTCTTCGGCTACGCCACGTGGGTCCCCTCCCCGCCACCCCCAGCATGGGCAGCGGGGCTGAGTGTCCCCCATGGCTCAGGGCAGGGCCGGGGCTCAGCCCCCCCCACGGCTCAGCCCTGCTGGCACCCGTGCCTTCTCCCCCACGTACTGGCGGGGTCGGTGCTGGGGGCGGTGGGTGAGGGGCAGCCCTGGTCCCTCACAGGACAGGGAGATACCCGTGGCGCTGCGTGGCTCTCAGCAGCATCTGAGGGGATTAAGCCCCGAGGCTCTTCCGGAGCACAGGGGCTTGGGCTGATGCTTTAAGCATCCAGGATCTGGCTGCAGTTCCCACCTCTCCCTGGCACAGCGGCTGGAGGGGTCGATGGGAGCGGGTGGAGCCGTGGGCACCCGGCTCTGACTTCCCCGGGGCTCTTGCCCTGGGCTGGCTGGTTCCTGGGGGAGCGATGGAGCCCGCGGTGGAGCCGACTGCTGGCCTGTGCCCGCAGGTGTGCGGATGCCGAAGCCTACGAGCTGAGCGAGGATGAGCTCTCCAATGGCATCTTTGTCACCTTCCTCAAGCGCTGGCTGCTGGAGGACGAGAAGATCACGGTGCTGCTGGACAAAGTGGCTGAGGGTGAGCGGGGAGCAGTGGGGGACAGTGACACCTCAGCAGCCCCCGCTGACCCCCATGTCCCCGCAGACATGGGCACGCTGGAGATCACGCGGGGCCGGCAGGCGCTGGAGCTGCGCAGCAACCTCTCGGAGAGACGCGCTCTGACAGACCCCATCCGCCCGCCGGGCCGGGACGAGTCCTCTGCCAGGAACCTGCAGTGGGCCAAGGCTCATGGTGAGGGCCACGGCCACCCCATCCAGAGCTGGCACCCCGGAGGTGCCAAAGCAGTAGGCAGCGCCTGCCGAGTGTCTCCCACTCTGGAGGAGAGAAACCGCTGGCACAGAGCCACCAGGAGCACCATGTGGGTGGCCCCGCTCTGGGGTGACCCCCATGGTCACCTCACCTGCGGGTGCAGCTCTGGCCCTGAGCGCCTGCAGGTCCCAGCCCTCGCTGTCCCCCCAGTGCTGCCGGAGAGCCGGCACCTCCGCTTCGACTGCGGCGTCACCGTCCAGCTGGGCTTCGCCGCCGAGTTCTCCAACATCATGATCATCTACACCCGCGTGGTGGCCGCCCCTGAGGACATCACCCAGTGCGAGGCCAAGCTCACCGACATCCCCGAGGTGGGAGCGCGCTGCCGGAACCCGTGCCGGGGCGACACTGGGGAATGAGGTGGGGGCACCCGCGGTGGTTTCCGTGGCTGGGCTCTGTCTGTGGCAGGAGCTGGACGTGGACCTCAAGTGCACCAACAAGGAGAGCCCGGCGGAGGTGGGCAGCCCCCTGGCACCCGCCTGGAGCCTGGGCTGCCCCCCCTGTTGCCTCTACAGCCGGCTCTGCGGCTTGCAGAAACTGCGGGTAAGAGCCGCGCCAGGGGGCCGGGACCCCCGCACGGGACGGGTGCCCACCCGCGCTGCCCATGTCCCCACAGCAGGAGCTGGTGTTCACCGTCTGCCTGCAGTACCGCTACCGCGGCATGGACGACTTCGTGGAGGAGAGGCAGCGGGTGAGCGTGGGGAAGCCGCTCATCGCCAAGCTCAACCTGCGGCCTGCGGCCTCCCCCTCCCCGCCCCACAGCCCCCTCTCCGCCTCCCCACCTGGGAGCTGGGGGGCAGAGGGGGGGTCCTGGGCCAACACCCCCGAGGAGAACCTGAGCCCCGAGGTCCCTGGCTCCCATACCCTGTAGAGGGACAGCATGGCCACCCCCTTGTCACCGCGGTCCCCTGGGGCCATGCCTGTCCTGCTGGCACCTGGAGGGGACAGAGGTGACATAGGAGCCAGGGGTGGTTGAGCCCCATCCTGGCCTGTGCTGGAGTGCAGGGTGGCGTGGCCAGGACCCTTGGTATGCGGAGCTGCAGCCCGATGCTGCCCCGTGTACACGGCACTGCCGCCGTCCCTGGGCAGAGCCACCCCACGCGCCAGGACAGCGCCCGGCAGCCCAAGGGGCAGAGTGTCCCGGCCCCACGGCTCAGCTGGCGCGAGGCGTCGCGTTGGGGCAGCGCTGGGTTCCTTCGGGCTCCAGAGAAAGAGTGAGAAATAAGCAGATTAAGGGGCAAATCCCGCGGGAGGCGATTAGAGTGGGTGGGAGCAGGAGGGCTCCTGCTCCGCCACGAGGGGCCGGGAGAACCCCCCACTGACCCCAGTGCTCCCAGTAGCACCCAGTCCTCCCAGTACAACCCCAGGCGCAGGGCTGTGCTGGCCCCATCCAGGCAGCGAGAGATTTCAGGACAGGATTGGGATCTCGGCGGTGTGAAAGCCTTTTTGCTTGGATTTTTCCCAAACGTGGCCCCACGTGCCAGCACCTGCAAATGCTGTGGGGTGTGTTCTACTGGATCTCAATGGGGAAACCACCAATAAATAGGGGCGGGCAGGCGGCTCGGCACTCTATGGCACTCTACGGCTTTCCTGCGTTTAAATGGTGTGGTTTGGGGGCAGAAATACTGCTTGTTTTCACACTTAAGCACCCGTGGGAGGGAAGGGGCAACCGACCCCTTCCGCAAGGGGACCCCAACATCCCCACCACGATGCCCTGGGGTCTGCCAGTGCCACCCCATGCAAATTAGCTCATTTAAATAATTTGCATACCCCCCAGCCCCAGGAACCTCCGGAGATGCATCCTCATCCCAGGGCCTCTCCGTGCTCTCGCTTTCAGGTGGCGGTTGCGCGACCGTGGGGGGAGCACCCTCGCCCCAATTAGGCTCCGATCAAATGGGTCGGGGGGTGCCGAGCCTCCCGCTCTCCGCGCCAGCCGCCTTTTGTTGGTGCTCGGGAGGCCGAGGGGTGCCCCGGGCTGGCGCCAGCCTCAGCAATTATGTCATGTGAAAAGCGCAGCCCCCATTGAGCGCGTCCCGTCCCCCAGATCAAACCCCATTACTTCCGCAGCCGTTGCTTCATTATCTGCCGGCCCGAGCACGCCTCTGCCGGGCCGCTTCACCTCGGCCCTGGCCCATTAGCCGGGCTGGCGAGCTGGGGGAGCATCGATTATGCATTTAATGGGTTGTTAAAGGTTTAATTGTCACTAACGAAGCAGACAAGCAGCAGCAGCCGGGGGGACAGGGGACAAGGAGAAGGGTCTCACTGGGGTCAGTGCTTTGCCTGGCCCGGTGACATCGTGGCCGGTCGTGCCTGACCCCAGGGCTGTGGGGATGTCAGAGTCTGGGGGAGACTCCCTGGGATGGGGGGCTGTGGCCAGGGGTGCTGGCACTGAGTGGGGATGTGGGGACAGCGGGGACAGGGCTGGCCCAGCAAAGCCAAAACCGGCTGTTGTGTCTGAACTGGAAGCTTCTGGGGAAACATCTTGTTTTGGTGGGAGGAAGGTCAATGCTTGCCCGGGGCAGCCCAGGGACTGGGGCATACTGGGATGGGACACCCCAGGGACCCGGGGCAGCTGCTTGCCCAGCGCCCAAGGCCCCGTCTCTCGCTGTCCCGGCCGTGCCTCAGCACCTCAAAGTCACCGTGGGCTCAGCCATCTCCGCCAGGGCTGTGCTGGCCCTCGCCACCCCGGTGAGGGTGCTGGTGACGCTGGCTGTGCCCAAGGACAGGGAGGGTGCCCCTGGGGCTGTGGAGGCACGGCATGGACCCTCGGGAACGTGGCACCTTGTCACTGCCACCCTGCTCCCAGCTGGACGGAACTGCCAGCAGGGGCAAAGCAGGATTTGGGTACCACACCGACACGGGGACCCCAGGGGCCCCTCACCAGCCCCATCCGGGGGCCGCGGGGGTCCCGCTGCCACCCACCCTCCCGCCGGCACAATTACAGCAGCTTCGTGCCGCCAACATGTGGCTGGCGGGGCTGCTGGGAGCAATTAGGGCAGTGGGCGGGGGGCGCAGCCCCCGAGGGGCGGCTGAGCAAATGTCCCTGGCCGAGCACCGGGGACGCAGTGCGGCACTGAGCCGGCACCGGCCCACGGCCAGGCCTGGGTCAGGTCACCTGCGGCAGGATCCGGCCCCAGCCCCTGAGGAACGGGGACGGGAAGGTGCTGGGGGACCTTGCTCCTGCGTCCCCCCAGAAAGCTCCTTCCTGGCAGAGGCTCCGCAGCCCCAGCGCAATAATGAGTGGCACGGCTAATGAGCAGCACGGCTAATGAGCGGCATGGCGGGCAGGGCCCCGGCAGCGCCCGACTCCAGCACACGGCAGCCGTTCAGCTTATCTCTTTACTCAGGATACAACCATCTCCTCGGTGCCGGCGCGTCTACCGGCACAACCGGCGTCGCGCCCCGACATGGCTATAAAATATCCCCCCCCGTACTCCCTATGAAACTAGAGCTTTTCTGTTTGGTTTTGTTTAAATCTGCAGCATTAAAAAAACACATTAATAATAAGGGAAGGAGGAAAGGGTGTGGGTAGAGGAGGTGTCCGACCGGGGATGGTGGGGGTCATGGTCCAATGCCGGCTCCTCGGCTGGATCCTCAGCCTGGGCCGGTGCCTCAGCGAGGGGCTGCGGGTGGCAGCCGGAGCGCTCCCCACGGCACCCCAGCTCGCTCCCCTGCCACCGGCAGTGCCGGCTCGGCAGAGGAAGGTGCGGCCCAGCATCCCTTCCTGCCCCGGTTTGTCCTGCTGAGCACCCACCGTCACCCGCCTCGCCCGCCCGGGGCTGAGCTGGTGCTGGGGGCCGGAGGGGCCGGAGGGGCCGGAGGGGAGCATTCATCAAATGGGCTGCCAGGTCTTGTCAATGGTCTGAATGTGCTCCTTGGCCTTCATGCGGAGCGAGGCGATGCTGGAGCTCCTCTGGTCCACCTCCTCCAGCGGGTACTTGTCCACAAAGGGGGTGCCGCACTGGTAGGGCGCAGGGGCCAGGGGCTGCATGCCCTGCGCCATCGGCGGGGGGGTGTTGAGGAAGGAGTGCCCGCCGTAGGGGGGCTGCAGGGCTTGGGGGGCTCCCATGAAGCCGGGGATGCTGTGGACCGTGGTGGCACTGGAGATGGGGGACGTCAGCCATGGGTCGAGCGGGAGGGAGTTGCTCATGGGCCCCACGTTGGGGGTCATGGGGGGCCGGTTGAAGGAGAGCACGGGGGTGTCGTGGAGCTTCATGGAGCTGGCCTCCATCTTCTCCTGCCGCCTCCACTTGGCTCGTCGGTTCTGGAACCAGACCTGTGAGGTGAGAGCCAGGGTGAGCCTCACCGTGCCCAGCCAGACCCTTGCAGCGTGCGCCATGTGCTGTACCCCATGGGGGGTGCCCCGGCCGGGGTGTCCCATATGGGGTATCCCACCCCACATGGGGTGCCCTGTGTGTTGGGTCCCATGGGGCTCCAACATAGAACAGTTTGGGTTGAAGGGACCTTCACAGCTCACCTAGTCCAACCCCCTACCACGAGCAGGGGCGTCTTCACCCAGATCAGGTTGCTCAGATATTGGTGGACACTGGGCTATACTGGTGCAAACTTTGTGTCCAAAGAAGAGTAACGGAGCTGGGGAAGGGGCTGGAGCACAAGTGTGATGGGAGCGGCTGAGGGAGCTGGGGGTTCAGCTGGAGAACAGGAGCTGAGGGGAGACCTTCTGATCTCTGAACTGCCTGAAAGGAGCTTGGAGCCAGGGGGGTCGGGCTCTGCTCCCCAGGAACAAGCGCCAGGAGCAGAGGAAACGGCCTCAAGTTGCACCAGGGGAGGTTGAGGTTGGATCTGGGAACAATTTCTTCCCCAAAGGGCTGTGGGGCATTGGAACAGGCTGCCCAGGGCAGTGCTGGAGTCACCATCCCTGGAGGGGTTGGACAGACGGAGATGAGGTTCTCAGGACATGGGGCAGTGCCAGGGGTGGGGGAGCAGTTGGACTCGATGGTCTTTAAGGTCTTCTTGAACTGAAATGATTCTATGATTCTATAAAATTGTTCGTTGCTCAGAGAGCTCGTCAGAGCTGTCCCAACAGTCTTGACCCTCTCAGGAAAAGGCTGCGTTGCTTTGGATGGGGCTGAGGCCTGGGAAACTCAGTTCATTTGTAAGGGGACTACTGCCCTGTTTCACAGCGGCTTTGTCACTTCTCCAGCTCCCTGAGCCTTTCTCTTGCTCCAGTCTCGCTCCGTTGGTCCCAGGGCTGGTGGGTCACAGACCGTTGGGACCTCATGCTCTGCCCCAGGCTGCACCTTCCCTTGGCAGAGCCCCCTCCTGCAGAACAGGGAGCGAAACCTCCCCAGCCCTGCTGCCCCTCTGCAATTGCTCTGTTCCAACAAGCCTAAAAAACCCCAAATTTGAGAGGATCTTCTGCTTTCCTGGCCCTAAGGGCCTGGAAGCGGTCAGGAGCAGCTGAGGTCTGGCTGCTTTCCTGCGGGATCCTGTGGAGGGACGGAAGCAGCTGCCACCAGCAGGGAGAAAAAAAATCTCCAAAAACCATCTCCCTCACCAAACGGAGCCTCTGGGTTGCGGGCTGAACTGAGACCTCATGGGGAAACAAAGCTCAGCCACTAAATCCCCTCTCTGGTTTTGGGAGGAGCAGCCTGCTCGGCAGAGATGTCACTCCCGCCTCGAGCAATGGGGAAACTGAGGCACGGAGCGAGGCGGCAGTGCTTGGGAGCAGAGTAAAGCTCTCTAGTGCCAGCGTGGTCCCTCTGCCACCCCCCAGGGGACAGGTCCGGGGTGCTGGGGCCACCAGGCGTCCTCCCTACCTGCACGCGGACCTCTGGCAGGTTGACCTTCATGGCCAGCTCCTCGCGGCTGTAGACATCTGGGTAGTGGGACTTCTCGAAGGCGCGTTCCAGCTCGTGCAGCTGGTAGGTGGTGAAGGTGGTGCGGTTCCGCCGGTGTTTCTTCTTGGGCTGCTCCTCCTCGGTGGTGGCCGGTGGGGTCCCCTCTCCATCCCCCGGCTTCCGCAGCTCGCCCAGGTCCCCCTCGCACTTATTCAGGAACATGGTGGCATCTGCGAGGGGACCGCGTGGGTTAGCCAGGGAGCGGGGGACATCCCCAGGCTGGGGACAGACGGACGAGTGGATGGACGGACGGGAGGATGGGGCAGCCCCAGAAACGCGTTACGCAAAGGCGTAATCCTCTGTGCTGCCGCGGGGTCACCCTGCGGCCGTGGTGCCCCACGGCTGCCCGGGGTTGGTGCCCCGAGGACCCCACGTTTGGCTCCACAGTGAGAAGCAACCAGGCCCCTGCTCAAATTGCACCTGAAGTGGAGGAATTTTTGAAAGCGCCATCACTGGGAGCTGATCTGCCCTGGCTGCCCTGGCCTGGAGGGACCCAGCCCGGGTCCTCCCTGCTTCCAGCCCAGCTCCCAGTGGCTACGAGTCCCATTGTTGGTCCCCAAGTGCAGCTGGAGTGACCCGGCACTGTCCCCTGGCTAATAACCCCTTTCCTGCATGCTTATGAGCATTTTCAACCCTTGCAATGTTTCATCTTTAAGCTTTTTATCCCGCATCTGAAATCTTCCTGCGGTATTTGCTGGGGATTAAGGGTCTCTTTCTACCGCCAGGCTGTAGGCAGACATGGAAATGGGGCAGAAAGCCGTAATCCTGGGGCACTTTTGCTGAGGGGAAGGTGCTGCATTGCCCAGAGCCGCTGGCAAAAATTCAGCTAATGCCCAAGTGGGCGTGGGGAGGGGGAAGGAAAGTCAGTTCGTTCCAGGAGGGGATAAATGGGGGTCCCGAGAAGGCGGCATGAAGGGAGCGCATGTTGGGCGTTGCTCAGGCTGTGCAGGTGTGGGGTCCCTGTTTGCAGGGCATGCGGTGCCTGCAGGTGCAGCCGTGGGTCTGCACAGGGATGTGGGCCCACCTGCGTTGGCAGGTGTGGGGGGCCGGGGTGGCTGGCGGGGTGTGGGTGGGACGTGTGAAGTGTGCGTGCAGCGCGGGTGTGCGGGGGGCAGTTTGTGCCGCCAGCCCGCTGCCCGCAGTGCCCAGCGTGCAGCGCGGCGCCTGCACCCGCGGCGTGCCGGGAGCGGTGTACGTGTGCAGTGCGCGCAGCTCCGTGCAGCACGGGCCACGTGTGCAAGGCGTGCACGACGCGTGGGCGCGGCGTGAATGGGCACGGCGCCCGTGGGGATGCAGTGCGTGCAGTGCGTGTGCAGCGTCTGCACCGTGCGTACGGCGCCTCTGTGCAGTGGACACAGCGCACGCAGCGGAGGCGCGTGCAGGGCGTGCAGCTCACACCGTGCAGTGCGGTGCGCACTGTGTGCAGCGGCTATACGTACAGCGTGTGCAGTGGCTATACGTACTGCATGTGCAGCACCAACAATGCAGCATGAGCCCAGTGCCTGTGGGTGCTGTGCCCAGTGCTTCTGCAGCGTGCTGGGAGCGCGTGCTCTGGGCGTGCAGGTCTGCAGGCTGTGCAGTGCGTGCAGTGCATGCCCAGGGGAGCCGTGTGCAGTGCATGGTGTTTGCAGCGTGTGTTGCAGGCGCAGTGTGCGCAGTGCATGGTGTTTGCAGCGTGTTGCAGGCGCAGTGTGCGCAGTGCTTGGTGATTGCAGCATGTTGCAGGTGCAGTGTGCGCAGTGCATGGTGTTTGCAGCGTGTTGCAAGTGCAGTGTGCGCAGTGCTTGGTGATTGCAGCGTGTTGCAGGCGCAGCGTGCGCAGTGCATGCACAGGGCTGTGTGCAGCGTGTACCATGCATGTGCAGCGCTGTGCACGCAGCGTCTGTGCAGCATCACCACGTGTGGTTTTGGGAGCTGCTGGCCCCCCAAGACACCCCCTGCCCCCCCCCCAGGGTGTCCTGTGGCGCTCTGGCCGGCTCTGGGTCCAGCCCCACTGCTGCAGGGGGGCTGAGGTCTTGGGGTGACCTGAGAGGAGCCGCGAGCTGGGGTGCTGTGTGTTTCACGCTGGGGTGCCCCAAGGCAGGGGTGAGCGGGTGCTGAGCGGGGGAGGAAGGGCCCCATTGTCACTATGTGAGCGTCACAGCGTGTCCTGGGGCTGGGGACACGGGGAGGGGACAGGGGGTGTCCCGCCACCCTCCTGCTCTCACTCACCCGCTTCTCATTTGCGCAGCTCCGCACCTGCAAGGAGAGCGGAGAGGGGGTGAGCACCCAGAGCCCCCAGAGCCCCCAGAGCCCCCCACCAACCCCCCAGGACACCCAGCACCCCTTGGGGCCCCCGGCTGCCCTGCCCGGCCCCACCAGGCGATGCGGGGAGCTGGGGGGTGACTGGGGGGAGCTGGGGCAATGGGGACAGGTGAGATGGGCACTGGGGGGGCTGGGGATAAGATGGGGTGCACAGGAGGGAAGGTGGGGTGATGGCAGGGGACAGGGACAAGGCGATGGGGGTCAGGGCCAGGGCTGGGGGCAGCCACCAACATCCCCCAACTCAACCCCATTCGAAAGCAAAGGAGCCCGAAAACCTGCGGGAGGCTGAGCAGACCCTGACGCAGGAGCAGGAGTAAAGGGAAACAGCAAAACAGCCAAGCAGGAGCAATAAATACGGAAAATAAAGCAAATAAATAAATACGGATAGTAAAGAGGCGAGTGGCCCAGCAGCAGGGCGGCAGCACTGGACCGGGCCAGGCCCCCCAGCCCCCCCGCCCCGCTCTCCTCAGCCTGACCGGGGTCACGGGTGTCCCTGGGCTGGGGGACATCGGCACCGCCACCCCACGGTCCCCGTGCCCCCGGAGCCCCGACCCTTTCCCATCGGCAGCTTAGTGAGTTCTGCCGAAAAACGGGCAACACAGAGCGGGGGGTGCGACGGGCCCGGCTGCCCCCCTGCTCCCCTTGGACATTTTCCTGCGGCTGCCGTCGTCCTGCTGGCGATTTTGGGGTTTAAACCCTCAAGCTTTAAAACTGTGCTAGGAACTGCAAGGACCTGAAGCCTCGGGAGGGTTTTTCCCCAAATCTACTCGACGCCCTGACCTGTGGTTTTCCTGGGGGGGCTGCCAGGGGGCAAAGGGGTCACCTGTTACTAAAGACACCCAAAAAGGCAACAGAAACGGCATGGAGCTCCGCTTGAAGCGAGCAAAAAGCATCACTTCCCCGGTGCTGGAAAGCAGCAGAGCATCAGGGAGGACAAGTGGCCTCTCCTGGCAGTGGGGGACACGGTGGGGACAGCTCGGGGACAGCCCTGACTTTCACTACATCCCATTTTTTTGCCCTCGAAAGCCCATCTGGGTGCTGGGCTGTGCCCCCCCGGGCCGGGGATGGATGTTGGCAGCGGTGGGACCGCGGGTGGCTCCTGCCCCGCGGTTCATCGGCGCCGGTGATGCCGACGGGCGCCCGGCACCCGCTGCCCATCCCTGGGGAACGGGGTCACCCCGGCCCGGCCGCACCCCGGGGACACCCGCTCCCCTTTTTCAGCATCTTCCCCCGGCGCTTCCTCCCGAATCGGAATAAAACAGCGTTACCTGCTGGGCCCAACTCGGCTTTTCCAGGAGTATTTAACTTTGCCGGTCCCTCCTGGGAACCAAACAAGCGGCTCAACCTCACCAATCTCGCAGCTTTGGCAGCCAAAGTTGCTTCTAGTCTTCTTATTTGTCACAGAACCGCCGCGCTAAGGCTCGGGAGAATCTTTATTTAGTGTTGCAGATGTCACCAAGGCCCCGCAGATTGGAAATGAGTCCAAAGGATTAAGACGAGGTTATTAATTGGAGGCCTTCCCCTTTAAGAATGATTGACAGTTACTTTCTGGACAAGTAATTGCTCTAAATGTCCCCCCAGCGCGGGTCCGGGGGGGCGGCGGCGGACAAAGCCCCGAACTGCCTTCCCCACTCAGATTGTCTCCCCACAAAGGCGTCCTGCTGGAGTTTGCCTTGTAATCCCCTCATTACGGGCGAGGAAAAAGAATTAGAAACAGGGGGAGCGGAGAAGAAAGGCTGGGGCGATGGGGGGGAGGGGGCAGGATTTCCTCTGGCCGCGGAGGTTCTGCCCCGGGATGGGGTCCGGGACGGGCGCCCCCAGCCCCGGCGGGGTGGGGATGCTGTGGGGCTGGGTGTCGTCGCCCCGAGATGGGGCTGGCGAGGCGGGGGTGGCCGCGATGCCGGTGGCCCCGCAGGCTCCTGGTGATGCTGCTGCAGAGCCCTGCCCGCCTGGGGACCAGGGATGGGGACAGGTGTGGGGACAGGTGTGACAGCCAGCGGTGGGCGCAGGGACAGGGACAGGGACCAGGCGTGGGGTCCAGCTGTGAGTACCGGGTGTGGGGACCAGCTACGGGGTCTGGGGACCTGCTATAAGGTCTGGGTGTGGGGACCAGGTATGGGGACCAGCCATAAGGACGGGGCACCCTGAACAGCCCTGGGGGTCTGGTGTGGAGACGGGGTGTGCGGGCCAGCCGTGGACCAGGGGCAGGGACCAGACCTGAGCATGGGGACACCCCGTGGGGCCCGGCTGTGGGGTTCAGCCGTGGGGCCCATCCCTGGGGGCTGCCCGTGGCCATGGGACGGGGGGGCAGAACCACCGTCCCTCTCCTCCCCACCTCACTGCTGCCCAGGGACCCCACCCCGGGGGACAAGGGTGCTGGGGGGGGGTGCGCAGTGCCGCCTGGACCCCCCTGCTTTTCTTCTTCCACTCACTTTTACTTTCCCCCAAAAGCCGCTTCCTGCCACCTGCGAGCGCTGCCGCCCCCGGGCGCTGTCACCCGTTTCCTCCACTGCCCTCCCTTCCCCGCCACCGTTCCCCTTTCCGATGGCAAATGTCACCGTGGGGTTTTCGGACGCCCCCCCCGTGCTGGGTGGCTGTTGGCCCAACACGGGTCTGTGCCCTCCCACCGGAGCTGCCGCTGGCAGGACCCCCCAGCACCCCCCAGTGTCCGGCCCGTTGTGCTCGGTGACGCTGTCTTGAGGGTGGCATGTCACCGCCCGGGGACAGTGTGCCACCTCCACCCTGGGGACAGGCTGCCCCATACCAAGGATGGGGTGACGTGCCCCTGGGGGCCGTGCAGCCCCTGCGGACAGGGTGACACCCCCACAGCAGACAGCACTGCCAGGGCCCCACCTGCAGCAGGGGTGTGCAGGGGGGCTTGGGGACATCCCTGGGCACAGGGGTGACCTGTAGGATCGGGGATGCAACCGGACACCTGGACCTGCCGCTCCCGCTTGCCCAGGGCTGGCATTTGTGCCCACACCGGCCACTGCGGGGGGCACAGGAGCCAGGTCCCCAGCTCTGGTGGCCCTTGGCAGATGTCCCCAGGGTGTCCCCGCGGCCCCAGCGGGCACAGGGAGGTCCCCAGGGTGGTGCTCACCGGGCGCTGTGCCCGGTGCCGGCCCCGCTGGCCGCCGTAAGGTGTTGGCTCGCACGGGCGGGGGGAGGCCAGCAGGCTTATTTGCCAAATGATTATAATTGCCTTTTAGGAGCAGATAGCAAATTGATTTGCTTCCTCGTCCAAGGCTCGTAATCGCTTCATCACTTTAAAATATTAATGCTATACTTCTTTGCTAGTTTCCCAATTACCCTAATTGAAGGCAAATTGGTTAAGAAGGTGCAATGCAGAGTATCAGGGGGTTTAGTTCACTCAAATGACAGTTTTAAACCTCCCTAATCCTATTAGCGGGCAAAGCTGCTAACGCTTAGAGACGCTGCGTCAGCTTACCGGGGCGGTGGGGCCGGAGGCGGGGGTC
>VWYH01000939.1:165722-195006 GCA_013399365.1 Pampusana beccarii
GCTCGGCCGGGGATTTATCACTTTTTTAGTTCATTAAGAGGCCTTGGGCAGGCGGGGAGGCGGCAGGGGTGACCCAAAAGGGTGCTGAGCGGGAGGCAGGTGGCAGCGTGGGGGGGCGGGGGGGCAGGACGATTAGCCGAGGAGACCTGGCGGAGGGTCCTGACCCGAATCCCAGCCAGGGCTGGGAGCCCCCGCGCAGCCCCACTGGGAGCACTGGGAGCCGGGCGGCCCATTGGGGCGGAGCGGGGATGGAGGAGCCTGTGGTGATGGGGCACCCCGGGGACCTCGGTGTCGCTGTCCCCGCGGCTGGCACTCCGTGTCAACCCCCAGCCCTGGGGACAGCGGGGAATGGGGCAGCGCTGGGTGCCAGGGCTACTGCCGCACATTGGGGACCTGGCTGGGGGCCTGGTGGGGACACGGGTGGCCCCATCCCGTGCAACATGGGTGAAGTTTTGTGCCGAAATGGGAGATTTTGCAAGATCTGAAGAAAGGCTGGAGAGCGGGGATGGCAGGGGTGGCAGGGGTGGCAGGGATGGCAGGGACAGCAGTGCCACCGAACACAAGGAGGCTCCCAGGTGTCAATCCCTGACGCTGTTGCGTGGTCCCCAGGATCCCCCAGCAGCCACCAACCCCCCAGCGGGTGCCTGGAGGGGTGGGTGCCAGGGGGAACCGAGCACCTCGTGCACCCAGGAACCTCCGTGCCGGAGCTCCTGCAGCTCCGGGTGCTGCAGCCGGGGCAGCTGAGACCTGTGGCACTTGTGACAGCGATAAGCTCTGTGGCACAACTCCCAGCCCACCTGCGCTGCGTTTGGCCGCTGCTTCCCGGTGCCACCGCCGCGGCCGTGGGCAGCTGGGACAGGGCCGTCCCCACAGGCCTTTCCGGAGCAGATGGCCCCGGCGTGGGGAGGACGGAGGCGGCTCAGCGCGTCCTTTCTTTCATGGAAGCACAGCGTGACTCCCCCGGCAGCTCCTGCTCCGGCGGGGAGGTGTTGTTGGGGCCAGCGCTGGCGGTACATTTTACAAGGGTTCAGCTAGCTTAGTCCTCGGGGACAGGCGACTCAGGCAGATTAGACCTCGCTAAAATAGGCAGGTATTAGTGATCTCAGCAGCCCCCAGCCTTCCGGCGCAGTGGTGTTTAAGCCAATGCCGCTGCCGAACACCCAGGAGCAGGGGGCGAGTCCCCAGAGGGGCAAGAGGCAGCAGGACACCCCCCCAAAGGGACCCCCTCGCCGCCTGTGCTGGCAGCGGGATGCTCAAGGCGCGGGTTCGATGCTGCCACAGCCACATTGGTGCTGCCCCCCAAGGGACACCCCGGGGCGGTACCGGGTCCCGCTGGCTCCTGCGCACCCCCGGCACGTGGTTGTGCCTGGGGGCTGCTGCAGAACGGGGGGACGGGTCCAGCGGCCGAGTGTGATGGGCTGGGTGCTGGCTGGGGGGCTCATGGGCAGCGCGGCTGCAGGGGTGATATCGTGTCCTCCCCCCACCCTGGACAGGGTTTGTGTGGACAAGGGGTACAGCGGGAGACCGGACTGGTGCTGGCAAACACCGCGTTTATTGAGCCAAACGGTGCACGAGGCCCCGGGGCTGGTTCGTGGGGTGACGGAGCATCAGGGGCCACTGTGCACCCCATCTGGGGGCTCACAGCAGGGGCACGGTGTGGAGGGGCTTGGCCAGCACAGCTGGAGGGGACCCAGGTGTCCTGCATCCCAGCACCCACCCAGTGCACCCCAGAAAAGCAACAGGGAATGGTTGTGGGGAGGAAACCCCACCCACAGCGCATTTATTGAGACCCCCCCATCCAGGTAATGGCACCGATAACAGCCGCACCCCATTGCTCCCAGGGGGGGCAGGGGCTGAGTCCCCAGTGCTGCCGCTGTCACCCGCTGGCCGGATGGGCAGCGACGCTACATCAGCGCACACTTCTCCTTCACCTCGTCCACCGTGCCCAGCGCGCGGCCTCGCAGCTCCGACAGATCCACCTCCCGCAGCCTCGTCAGGAAGGCAAAGGCCCCGCTACCGTCCTCCTCCTCCTCCTCCTCCTCCTCCTCGCTGTGCACCATGGCCGCCAGCTCCGGCGGCAGCTCCACCGGCCCGCCGGCCACGTGCAGCTGAGCATCGTCCCGCTCGTCCTGCGCGGGGGTGGGAGGCGCGGCGGGGACGTGGGCAACGCGTCACCCAGCAGCGGCGGGGCGGGGACAGGGGACAGCGGGTCCCTCGGGGCGTTGGGGGTGCCAGGGGGCGGCAGGGCTGTCCGGTCCCAGGTTCGGACAGACGGACAGGTGGGCAGGCGGCTGGTGCGGGCAGAGCCAGCAGCTGTTTGCTGCCCTCTGCAGGAACCAGCGCCGCCACATCCCGGCAGCCGCCGGCCCGGGGCTGCCCCCAGGCCGCACGGCGGGCGGCCCGGTCCTTACCTGGGCCAGGTGGTACTTGTCCCGCAGGTGCATCCGCACCGTGGCCCGTTCTGCCTTCTTCTGTGCAAAGGCCTTGTCCCGCTCGATCCTGCGGCAGCAGGTGTCACGCTGTCACCCGCTGCCGCCCCAACCCTCCCACCAGAACCCACCCCCGGCATCGCCGGCTCCTCTGGTGGCAGCGTGGCTGTGCCAGCCCCGGGCCAGGCTTGGGGAAATGGGGTGCAAGGGTCTGCAGGAGGGTTGCAATGGGGATGTGGGAACAGGGGCCGTATCCTGTCCCTCCAGCCCCAGCAGAGATGCTCAGCGAAGGTGCCTGTTGGAGGGACTTGCTCCTCCTGGGGTCTCTCAGCTGGGCCACCGGGTCCCCACAGCACCCAGGCGCAGGGAGGTGGGACCTTAGCGCAACCCCACGCTGGTCCCTGTTGTCCCTCTGCTCCGTGGGTGCTGGGCTGGCACCAGACACCCCCCGCCCTGCAGCACTGACACCCGCGGGTGTCCCTTGTCACCTGTGCTGCACTTGGGTGCTGTCCCAGCCCCGTGCCAGCAGCCCAGGGACCTCCCGTGCTGCAGGAGAGGTGCCAAAGGGCAGCTGCGCTGCTCCCGTCCCACCCCAGGGACGGCCCACGGCGGGTGACACCCCAGTCCCGGCACACGGGGGACCCCAACGCCCCCTTGGCCCCAGCACAGCCTTACTTCTCCTCCAGCAGCTGCTGCTGGTACTCCTCGAACTCCTCGCGGGCCATGCCCTTGGGCAGCGTGGCCACTTTGCCATCCTTGGGGGGCCCCTTGGGCGGCTCCTCCTTGCTCCCCTGAAAGCCCTTCAGGGCGGCCGTGAAGAAGGCGGCCATGGGTGGGCGGCTGCGCTGGTCCGTGCCCCACGGCGCCCAGTGCCAGCGGGTCCCTGCCCAGGGCTGGCGCCTGCAAGGTCAGCGGGACCGGCTGCCCCAGGGGCGCCGCGGATCAGGGCCGGATTAAGGCATTAGGAGGGGAAGCCACAGCCACCAGGGTGGAGAGACCTTCCCGCACCACTCGCTGCACCCAAGGGTGCTTGGGGGGGACAGGGGTGCAGGGAGACAGGGGTGCTGCCTCACTGGGGTGATGGGGATGTGGAAGAAGCCACCAAGCCTCGGCACAGCCTGGATTGGGATGAAAGATCCCCTGTGGCACGGCCCCCCTGGACAGCAGCACCCGCAGGGCTGGGTCCTGCTGTGGGGAGCCCTGAGGTGGGAGCACCCAGAGCCACCCACATGGGGGGCTGGAGGGGCAAGGAGTCGGTGCAGAGGAGACACAAGAGGATTAGCTGAAAAAACTCAGTCGAGGGTCAAAGGAGTGGAAGGAAGACGAGGCGGCGGGTGGGCACATACAGACACATGCGTGTGTGTGCAGCCCCACGGCCCCGTTAATCCCGGCTCCACCGAGACATCGAGATTGCTTGGGAGCCGGCGCAGCCGGGGGCTTCCTGCTGCCGGAGGACGCGCCCCGCTCCCCTAATCTATACGCAAGCAATTCCCATACAGACTCTGATTAAAAGAATAATCCCCGGCTGCGCAGAGCCCCGAGGGGAGAGGGGCCAGGCTGTGCGCGGGGGGCTCCAAGAGCCAGAGCTCCCCGGCCCCTCCGAGCCTTTTCCTGGGCTTTGCCAGGCCCCAAGCGAGGGATAGGCCTAATTTGAGCCCAGAGGCTTAAAGATGCTGTTGAACTAATTTCTCTGGTTTAATCAAAAAGCCCAAATCCGTGTGGTTTAGCTGGCTGCGCCCAGTGCTCCCGCACAGGGCCGGTGGCTGGAGTGGGGCTGTGTCAGATGTCCCCTCCTGTCCCCTGTCACCGGAAGGTGCAGTTCAAAGGGACCCCACATCCGGGGCTGAGCACGGGGTGTGCGGGACACCGACCCCCTCGGGGCTGCTCTGCTCTCCCCACCCCGGGGGTCGAGGGACGTTGACCCGATGGGAACGTTCTCCACGCTGTGTGGTGAGGAGAAGGACCCGTGCCAGGATGGAGAGAGGCTGCTTCCCTCTTCAGGCATCCCAGCAAAGGAGAGACCCCCACAACCATTGCCCCATCCTCACTGGGAGGGAGCGGTGACACGGGCCACCCCACTGCCCGGCCACCCCTTGCTGTGCTGTTCCCAACCCCGGCATGTCCAGGGGGCTTCTGGCCAGGGGTCCTAGGAGTAGGATAAGGGCTAAACATCCCTGAGGTGCTTCAGTTCCTTCTGCAGCTTCTCCGTGAGTTTCTTGAAGGACGGCCGCTTGCCTGGCTCCAGCTCCCAGCAGCTCCTCATCAGGGCATAGACAGTGGGTGCGCAGCCCTCGGGGGGCTCCATGCGGTACCCCTGCTCCAGCAGCTCCGTCACCTCCTTCAGGCTCTGGCAGGATGGAGAAGTCAGCTTGGATCCCTCCTTTCCCACCCCACTGGGGGCTCTCCCTGGCCAGGGGACAGCAGGATGTCCCCACCCCATCGGTGCCAGCGCGGTGTGACCTGCGGCATCCCCCGGCACAGCACTCACCAGCTTGGGGTAGGGCGCTCGGCCGAAGGAGAAGGTTTCCCACAGGAGGATCCCATAGCTCCACACGTCTGACTTGGAGGAGAATTTCTGCAGCAGCAGGGGGAGAGGAGGCCAATGTCATCTGGGGCCACGCTGAGCCCCCATCCCTCCCCGAGAGCAAGACAGGAGACAACGCCTGTCCTGCCCCCCCAGCTCCCTGGGTGTGACCCCCCCATCCCTTCCCATCACCCGCACAACCCTGGGTCCATCCCACCGGAGCTGCCCCAATTCCCGCTCCGCACCCGGGCGAGCACCGGCACAGGACAGAGCCAAACTTCAGGAAACGCAGGGCTGAAGCCACCAAGGAGCAGGGACAAATCAGCGGGAGGGGACAGCAGGGGGACCCAAGGGAGCAAGCTGCTTCAGGAGGAACCCCCCAGTCCCTCCTCCCTTCCCACCATCGCTCACATTGTGTTTCAGGGCCTCTGGGGCCGTCCACTTCACAGGTAGCAAGGTGGCGTCTGTGCCCTTGGGATTGACCCGAGCCAAGCCAAAATCGCTCACTTTGGCCACGTTCTCCTCAGAGATGAGGATGTTGCGGGCAGCCAGGTCCCTGTGCACCAGCTTCTTGGACTCCAGGTAGTCCATACCCTGGGCCACATCCCTGCCGGGGCCAGGGAGCCAAACCACAGTGTCACCATGTGTCCCCTGGGCCTGCCTGGAGGGGACACGGAGCACCAGACCCCAGCCCAGAGGGAGATGGACTTACAGAGCGAACAGGAGGAGCTGCTGGGTCGGGACAAGCGCCCGGCCCCGCGTGCGCAAGAAGTTCACCAGGTTGCCCTAAGAGAGGAAGAAAAACCTGTAAGGACCAACGGGATGGGGCTGCTTAGAGACTTTACCTCCCGCAGGGGCTGCAGCACCCGGCATTCATCCAACTCAGCCCCCAAATGGGGATTTTTCTCCCCAAATCTGAGCAGAGATGGGTCCTGCTGGCTGAGGACCGGCCGGGTGCTCTCACCTTGCTCATGAACTCCATCACGATGTAGAGGCCATTGTGCAGGATCACGCCGAGCAAACACACCAGGTTTTTGTGCCGGACTTTCCTGAAAAGCAGAGGACCCAGGTCAAAGGATTGCCTGTTCATCCCTGGGTCATGGGGCAAGGTTGGGCCGTGCCCACCATGGGGCACTCACGTCATGGCAGCTGTTTCAGTGAGGAAGGCCTGGGCAGTCACGTCACACTTGATGTTCTTCACAGCCACCTTCTGCCCCATGTACTCGCCTTGTAGGACGTCTGGGAGGGGACACAGAGCATCAGGCACAGCCCCACACCTGACCCCCCGCATCCCAGGCCGAGTCCCCCATGCCGTGGGGTGGGGATGGGACATCAGGGGGTGCCATCTGGGGAAGCCTGTGGCCAGGGAACCTCCAATCCCATCTTCTCACCTACCTCCGAACTCGCCTTGCCCGATGCGGTCTCCCAACGTGAGGTGCTGCAGGTTCAGCAACCAGCCAGCTGGGCATGGGCACAAGGGCAAGTTAGCAGTGACCACCACCGTCTTGCTGCCTTGTCCCCAAAACCCAGACTGCAACCCTCTCTTGCCATCCCCTACCTTTGGCCAGCTCCTTCTCGGCTGACTTCATCCCAGTTTTTGGTTTGGGCTTCACCAGCTTGGTGCAGATGGCTCCCTGCTCCTTCGTGTAGTGCTGCCGAGGGATGGACAGACAGAGGTGACACGGCGATGCCACCTCTCACCCCAGCTCGGGGCTTGGAGCCAGGAAATGGCCACGGGACACTCCACAGGACCTCACCACCATCATTAGCCTCAATGGACCCAGAGCCCAGTGCTGCGATTCGCAGCCCAGGTCTCAGCCCTGCTCCCCTCCAGGCAAAGCCAGGGAAACGCTGTGATGGACCAGGGCCACCTGGGATGCTCCCGGTGAGCTGCACGGCAGCCCATGGGGTTAACAGCCCCGGCGGGCGCTGCAGCAGCCGAGGGCGGTTTGCAGAGGCAAGGGCAGCGGAAGCAGTGGGACAGCCACGTAGGTTACAGAGCAGGGCCGGGGCAGCTAAAAGGGGAAAGGGCCCACCTGAAAGCAGAAGTTGTGTATAAAACACGTATGAGAATGCAGCCTCTGGAGAGGAGACAGGCAGTGGCTACGAGACAGGACAAAGATGGACCGTGAAGAAGAGCTGGGAGGATGAGAGCTGACACGGCAGCCTGGGAGCTCCGTGGGGTCAGCAGGGGAGAGGGGGGCTCGGTGGGGACAGAAACGTGGCAAAATGCCTCAAAGCCTTGGGAGGGCTCAGACCTCGTCCAGGGTGACAGAGCTGCCAGGATCTTCATTTTCCAACGTGCCCCGAGCCCCACTGCTGCGTGAAGCACCGAATGCGCAGCGATGGGGGAAATGGGGCCCTGGGCAGGGGACCGGGGCTGTGGCCGGCTGGCAGAGGCCCAGGGCATCCCAGATCTGTCCATTGCACCCCAGACTGAGAGGGAACCACGAGCCTTTGTCAGCGGGGGAGAATTATACCGAGTAACAAAATCCAAAGAAAAACATGGGAGAAAGGGACAAGGACCTGCCACTGCTCCAGGTGACCCCATGAGGTTCCTGCCCTTGGTGTGGCACTGGCAGGGTTCACTGCCCAGGGAGGGGGGCTCACCTCAATCATGTCGATGAGGTTGGAGAAGTACTGCTGGCTGTCGATGCTGAGCGTGTTCTCCTCGTGCACCACGCGGTAGTGGATCACCTCCTTGCCGAAGCTCACGCACAGCACGTAGTCACCGGGGTGCCGGACAGATTCGCGCACCAGGAACAGCCCATCCTCAGGTGGCTGCAGCTCCTGCACCGCCTCCACCCCCGAGATCTTCCCGTGGAACCAGCTGGGGAGAGGGACATTGGGGAGAGGGACACTGGGGACAGGAGCCATGCCTGTGGGCTTGCCACAGCGCCAGCAGTGAGAAAGGGAGAGCCAAGCCCCCACCAAAGCTGCGTAGACCCCACTGCATAAACCCCCTCCCCGTGAGGTCCATCCAAGCTGGGTGGGCACCACTCGGGGTCTTTAAAGGCAAGCTCTAGCGCCAGCAAATCCCTCCATCACCATGGCACAGCTACGGGCTTCTCTGCCCCCAGCTGCCCACCCAAAACCTGAGTGGGGGGAAACACACTGGATTCAGCTGCTGTTGCAGCTCCCAGGGGCTCAGTGGGGCTGCTGGCCCCCCATGTCATGTACTCACGGCATGAGGCTGAGCTTGTGGTCAGCACGGATGGCCCCACGCTCCCGCAGCGCGCTGGCTGCCAGCAGCCCCTCCTGCCCCGTCCCGTTGTGCTTGGCGCGGTACCAGCCTTTGCCCTGGGGACGAGAGGGTCTCAGAGCAAGGGAAGGCACTGGATGCCATCCCCTCCATCCCTCACAGCGCCCGCTGCACTCACCTCCACAGCCTCGATGATGGTGACCACGTCGCCCTTGCGGAAAGCCAGCTCCTGGGCCTTGGGCTTGGCATGGTCGTGCTTGGTGACGCACTGCGTCCCAGGGGACCAGTGCTTCTGCGATGAGAAGACAGCTCAGCAGGAACAGAGGGAGCTGCCCCCCCGCCTCCCACAGCCACCAGGGCAGCCCCAAGGACTGTCTGAAGCTCTGCCTGGGACAAGAGGCCCTGGGCACCAGCCCCCCTGCACCCCACTGTGGTCACGGGGGGACGCGTCACCCTGATGTTGGCAGGGGAAGTGCTGGCATCTCTGGCAGCCCCACTCACGCCGGACATGGTCGTCTGTCAGCGCATCAGGGACCCTCTGTCCTCTCCTGCTGCCACCTGCAGATGGAGAAACCAAAGGGGCTATGGGGTGATGGGGCTGCTGTCCCCACAGGCTGCTCCAGCCAGTGCAGCTCCTTGCAAGCCCACCCATAACCCGGGGCAGCCTCACACCGCGGGAGGGAGAAAAAGGCTCCGAACAGGCTGCAAACCTTCCCCGTGCTGACTGAGCCCCGGGGACACTCCTGTCCCAAAGCCAGGTGGGAGCAGGATGCAGCTGTCCTGGGCCTCGCTCCTTCTCCCTGCCTTGGAGCCCAAGTTTATTCTCGACCGTCCCTGTCACCGCTGGCTCGGCAGGAACCCATTGCTGCAGCCGGGTGGGGGGAGGATGCGGTTTTACCAGGAACTTGTTTTTTCACCTCCTGTTTCAGCAGCTCCAAGTCATCAGGGCCACCAGAGGCAGCGGCCGTGGGGCCCCGATGCAGTGGGGGCTGCCCACCCCGGGGGTGCTGAGCTGCGAGGCGGGATTGTCACATCCGCTGGCTGTGGGATGGCAGCAGAAGGTCCCCGTGCTCCTCTTCCCACCAGCTTGTCATGCTGGGATGTGTGTGACCGCTTTCCAACTAAAAATTGTGGGTGTTCTCCTCCAGGAGCCCTTCATCCGCAGCATCGCCTCCATGGGAGGACCATAGACTCACAGAATGGTTTGGGTTAGAAGGGACACCTTAAAGTTCATCCAGTGCCCCCCCTGCCATGACAGGGACATCTTCAGCAGCTCAGGTTGCTCAGAGCCCCGTCCAGCCTGGCCTGGGATGTCTCCAGGGATGGTTCATCCACCACCTCTCTGCCCAACCTGGGCCAGGCTCTCCCCACCCTCATTTGTAAACGTTTCTTCCTTACATCCAAGCTAAAGCTACTTTCTCTCAGCTTAAAACTACCACCCCTTATCCTGTCACTATAAGCCTTAACAAAAATATTTGCCTTTCTTCTAAGCCCCTTTATATATAAAGAAGCCACAATCAGGTCTCCCCAGAGCTTCTCTTCTCCAGGCTGAACCCCCCAGCTCTCTCAGCCTGTCCTCCCAGCAGAGCTGGTCCAGCCTCAGATCATTTCTGTGCTCCTCTGCCCCTCTCCAGCAGCTCCATGTGTGTCCTGTGCTGAGGACCCAGAGCTGCACCAGCACTGCAGGGGGGGCTCACCGGAGTGGGGCAGAGGGGCAGGATCCCCCCAAACCTGCTGCCCACGGGGCTGGGGATGCAGCCCAGGGCACCATTGGCTGCTGGGCTGCAAGGGCACATGGGGGTTCATGGCCGATCTCACCCATCAGCACCGCCAAGTCCTTCTCCATGGGGCTGCTCCCCATCCCTCCATCCCCAGTCTGGATTGATACCAAGGGGTAACCCTGACCCAGGTGCAGGACCTTGCACTTGGCCTTATTGAACCTCGTGATGGGGCTGGAGGGGACATCCCACCACTGGGCACTGACACCAAGCCTGACACCCACCAAGCACAGCATCATCCCCAACCCCACCATGCTCTGAAAAATCACGGTTGCTGTAAGCTGTATTCCAATTTCAGTACTCTTCCCCCAGGTCCATTTTGCAGTTGAAATTTCTCTGTCACTGCACGGCAGATGCTTTCTTTCCTTTGCTAAAGGAAGGTGGGATTTCTCAACGCTCACAACTCACTCCTCAGTTTTACCGAAGGTGCCATCCGATGAGACCCACATCCCACACAGGCAAAGCTGCTCCGTGCCCACCGTGCTCCTTCGTACCAGAAAACTAGATAATGTGAAGCTATCCCAGCAGCTCGGTGCTCCTGTTTCCAGACTCAAACCAGCCAGGGAAGCATCAGCTTCCAGAGAAGAGAAATTGCCGAGGAGGGAGAGAGGGAGGGAAGGAGGGAGGGAGGCGATTTGATTCACACACTGGTGGCTGGGACCCGGCGCTGACTGCGCCGCTTGCGGGAAACCCCACTGTTGGATTCTTGGAAACTTCCAGGCGGAGCAGGACGACACCTCCGCGGCTCCGCTGGGCTGGGAGAGGCGCGTGGGTCACTCGGGTCCTTGGAGCAGGGATGACAGCCTCTGCTCTATTCCTCTTTTGGAGGGTGAGTCACAGTCACTCCTCTGCATCACCAGTAGCAAACCCCAGCCTCTCTCCTCGGTGCGGATCTGAGGACTTACCGTGCCAGTCCCTATCCGGAACAACAAAAAAGGGACAATTGCGGCTGTTGCAAGGTTAATATCAGCAAGGAGCTGTTTTATCTGTTCCAGAAGCCATCGTTAGCTGGCACAGGTATCCTCTCGGCCTGCAGCCCATCCGTGCCACAAGCACTATTGTTGTGGGCTCCAAGGTGTCACAGTGGCCATCCCAAGTGTGTTCCCCAGCAGGCACAGCCAAAGTCTGATGTGTCTGGATGCAGCTCAGCTCAATTCCAGGATGGATCAGGAGCCCACGGGCACAGGGCTCAAGGGACCCGCTCCACAGCCCTCGCTGTGGTACAGCCTGGGGTGAGGAGGGACACGCTGGCTGAGCCAGAGGGATGACAGCAGCCCTGACACTTGGTTCCTCACTTTCTGCTGCTCCAGGATAGAAATTTCTGGTGAAAAGCATCAGCAACTGCTTGTTCAGTCCTGCCCCTCTGTGCAGACAGCAAGCGGCGCTTGGAAGGGACGGATCCTCCGCTCCAAGCACACCAGGGCCCGGCTCCTCTCCTGCCCCGCTGGCACTAGGGCTCGGTGTGCCGGACGCGCACCCCGACGTGGAGACCTGTCACCGGCACAGCCTGGAGACCGGCCAGTGCCTCCACCCAGCACCGCAGCCAAGGCCGTGACTCACCCGCTCCTGGTGCCGCTCACACGCCTGGTCACAAAGCAACTGTCGGTTCTTGGAGCTGTTTGGTCCATACGGTTCCCATCACTGGAATGAACATTCCCACAGGCAGGATATGTGGGCAGAAAG
The DNA here is from genome assembly GCA_013399365.1 of Pampusana beccarii. Classification (NCBI taxonomy): domain Eukaryota; kingdom Metazoa; phylum Chordata; class Aves; order Columbiformes; family Columbidae; genus Pampusana; species Pampusana beccarii. Next base: position 177,339 of record VWYH01000939.1, read on the forward strand.
CCTGGCAGGAGATATTTGCCCCCCTCTTTGTTTTAGAGCTGTTCTACACTTTTAAAATCAGTTAACCTGAGTATTTGCAGTGAGGATGAGAAGTACAGAAGCACAGTGGGGTTTGGTAGAACCATTCTGACCCCAAACTGGAGAGTTCGGTTTTCTTTCCAGCACAGAGTTACCCAGACAGAGGAGCTTCCAGGACCCAGCGGCAGGAGAGGGGACACAGCGTTGTGAGACTGCACCCCTACACTGAAACCGCAGCCAGACACGTCGTGCACACCCCAATGAAACACAAGCTGGAGGAATTTTTTTACAAATGCCCAAGCATCACTCGGACCAACAGCAAGCACAGCTCTTTTGCTGGCCATCCTCCCCAGTGACCACGCTGCTCTTACCACGCCACTGCCACATTCATTGCTCTCCACCGACAAAGCGGCCACCACAACTCATCACCTGCTCCCGGCAGCTCCGGCAGAGCCGGGCACTCACCTCCCAGCAACGTCCGTGCAGGGCCCTGGGGCAACGACGTCTCGGGCAGCTCACAGTGAAGCCTGGGCTCAGATTCCTGAATTCCTGAAGAGTAAGTTCTCTTTCATACGGAGTAGCAAAGCTTTATTTTCAAGGGCATGCTCCCCGAAAGAGCTGCTGCGTTATTTCCTGATTTCTCTTCTGGTGAGGGCTGCAGATGCTGCGCCCCAGAGGTCCTAGTGCCTGCCGCCCGCTCAGTCAAACATTAATCAGAGATGACTCATTATTTGACAACATTTAAAACAACTTTTACCCTTTGAGGGCACAAGCACACACCCTTGCTAGAAATGAACTGAAGATAATCAGCCCCTATATCCTGCAGCACCGTGTAGCACTCACAGAAAACTAATGATCCACTGTGGAAAAAGGGAGATTTGCCATCACCGCCTCGATTGCCACAACCAGAACAGCTGGAGAAGTGACCACAGTGGCAACACCTCCACAGAGAGAAAGAGATTCGGGAAAGAATGTGGTGGGACCAGGGATCCCAAAGTCTGATCCCATCTCAGCACTGACTTGTGTGAGACTGAGGGGATCCAAGAGCACAAACACTCCTCGCTGCTCTACAGGGCACGAAAACACAGACGCAACACGAGGAACGGGCAAGACCTTTAAATGAACACATTGTCAAACAGCAGCGGCTAATCTACATCCTCCAGCATCCACCACCAGCACGGATGGAATAATCGCCTGGTGACCAGTTTTGCACTGGCATTCAAAATTTCCAATATTCTGAGCAAAATGGTGAAAGAGAAGCAAATGCAGTTTCAGGTGAACACCATACTTAATTCAGGTTGTTGGTTTGTTTCGTTTTGTTTTCTAAATTTTTTAATAAAACGGTGTTTAAGCCTTCAAGAAATATTGGCAATTCAAGGGCAAGGGCAGCGTAGAAGAAAACTATTCCAAACTAGCAAGTAGTTTCAGCTCCTGACTATTTTTTTTCCATCAGCAAACAACTTCCTCAAGCCGTTCGACCTGGTCCGTTCACAGGATTGTTGGGCTGTGTTTCCTCAGGAGCACTCCTTGCATTTTCCTCTGGATTTGTAAGGATAGATCCTTCGATACCAGGTCTGTTCGAGCTCGAGAATAAACACCAGAGCCCCTGCCCACAGAGCTCAGCATCAGCTCTCCTGGGGTCTGTGCCGCATTCTCTGCATCAAACAGAGATGTTTCGTACTTTGGGGTTTTGCCACATCCGGTCGTTGTTACAGAAGTGACCACGGCCCAAAGAACTCAGCTCCGCACTTGGGGAACAACTCGCTCAGACTTAATAAATGGGTTTTCTGCATCCTACCGCTTGGCCAGCAAAAAGACGAACTCCCACTGGCTTCTGCTGGAACTGGGCTCCCCCTTCACAGATCTGGGTATCCACCATCCAGTTAGTGCCTCAATCTTTAATATGTTGATCCTCAAAACTGTCTTCCTTCTCAGGTGCAGCAAAGTCGGTGCCTGCACCGCACAGCCCAGCTCAGTGTCCTACAGCGAGGAAGGAGAAGAAAATAAACTGTTGCTACAAGCAACCTCGCTCTTACACAACAATGCAATTTCTGTAGTGATTATAGTACAATTTATAACTACCTATAGTGCACTATTTCAAGGAAAAGTTATTAAAAATGTAAGAGAACAAACGAAACCAGGACGTCTATATTTAAAAGTTGAACCATATTAACATTACTTTATACCTGCAGTATCGTTATTAGGCAGCATCATCTTCTCCATCCTTTTTTCCATCTCCTCCACCCTTTGCTCTTCTAGTTGTCTCCTTTTTTTACTGCATATTTTAAACATATTCGTTTGGAGATGGCAAAGGGCTCATTTCAAGACCCCTGTTTATTTTTTTTTCTGAAAGTCAGCATTTTAAAACACGCTAGGAGAAGTAGGAGATAAAATGGTAACAATCCAACTGAAACTAAGGCAGCTGTATGAAGGAAATACGTAGAAATCTGCAGTTCTTCCTACACACACTATGGAATATGGAATTTAAAGTTATTTAGGAGATTATCACCACCTCTACACCACATATAGCCACAAAACTTACATTGCACTCACCCACCTAAAGCTCAGCTACTTTGAAAATAGGAAATCAAGACTTCAGTGTTCAAGCTGAAGTCTTTTAAACCAAAGTTCTGCACTGAGCCCAGAGGTTTCAGGCAAGACTGGCTACAGTGATTTGAAATTCATCTCATACTCGATTCTCTTTCATCACATTTAACACAAATAACTGCAGGATTTTAATGTTTGCAAAGCAACAGCACAGTCAGGCAAAGTTTAAATGTGAAAAATGAAAAAGTAATTACATGTAAATGACTTTTCCTACCGCATACCAAACGAAGAATGACTAAGCAAACAGAATAGGCGAGGGCTGGAGTTCCGCACTGTACGATTCATGTGCTCCAGTAAGTTCCATGGTTTTCCACACAGGCAATAAAAAAAAAAATGTGACAGAGGACTCAGGGACAGATAAACTGTTAAAACAAGCAGCTTTCTATTTAAAGACAACTGGACTCTCATTTGAAATATTCCATCACTCTGATTAACCCCTTTATTAAAAAGTGAGCAACATCAGCACAATTTCTGGTGTTACTACTGACAGAAATATAATAATAAATACAACGCAGGCCGCATCTCTCTCAGTAGTGTCCTCCTGAACTGGTGGTACCTGCTCTTTCCTACCTGTGCTCCTGGCAGCACGTTGGCTCCAAAGCACCCAAATCACCTTTCCAGCAGGGATCTTACAGCCCGGGTTCATCTGACAATGCAAGATAAGATAAAACACATCACAAAAAGAAATATACTGCAGTCAGGTTTTTAACAGCATAATCCAGCAGCCAAATAATTAGAAATAAAGCTTAAAAACGGTTTAAATGGTTACAGAATTTTGCTTTACTCCAAGTGACAAAATGAGACAAACTGATGAAGCTTGGAGTTCTCTGAAATGAGCACACAGAGTTCCCTTGGCACATAAACAGCCAAATAAGAAATTACCTTTGCTATTTTACCACCAAAACAGACGCCAATCCCATCCTCAGGTGAGCAACCATAAAACAACCCACTGGTGTGCGCTCGACAACAGCCAGAGCTGCGAGGGCTGAATGTCAAGGGAATGACAAGCTCAGTTCAGAGCTTTCTAACAATGTTAAAGATCCGAGACAACCGAGTTCACGCAGGATTTTACAGCTGCCCGATAATCTTCTTAGCTGCGGTAATCATACAAGAAATTCCCCGTCAGAAGCACACAGAACAGCAGAATACGTCACCTCTGCCATTTAAACTAACTCTTTGGGGGTGTCCGTGGATATTTCTGTTATTTACTGGCATTTTTCCATCACTCACCTACTCCAGTTTCATGGGCCTATGCAAGAAAAGAACTTCTTTCCCCATCTGCTATCACATTTTTTATTTTGGTGGTAGGATTCTAGCACTACTCTCTGAATCCTAAATACAAAACCATTGAAACTGCACCCAGAGCTTACAATGAAGTCGGATGTTTCTTCCTTCATCATTTCCAATCTGAGACATAAAACATGTTCACGATAACCACCCATGGCAGTAACAACCGTTTTGCATTTCGGAATTTCTAACCAGAATGTATTTTCACAAGACGCACGCACTTATTAAAATTTTGCCAACCTATGGAGTAACGTACAAGAGCTATTTTAAAAGCCCACAGAAACATGACAATGCTCTTTAAGACAGGAAGGAAACACAACAACCATTTCAGCCACAAAGATGCAACTGCAAATCCAATATAGAAATTTAACTAGAAGACGATGAATTAACGCACAGTGACACCACAGTGTTTGTCATCATCATTGATGCGACTTCATTTTAAAGCTCATAAGAAATCACAATTATCTTCTAGCAAAGAATTTCTGATAGCAGGTTTTTCAGTCCACAATGCACCCAAGTTCATTCCTTCCCTTTTAATTTGTTTTTCTTTTTAGCTGCTTTTGCTTATAGCGAGAACGGGAAGAACAAAACCTGACCTCACTGGAAACGCTATACCTGAAGATTTCATTGGGATTTCAAATCTTAGCGTACAATTTCATAACTGAAAGCAAAATAACATTTTCAAGAATTCACAAAATAATAACAATGGAAACAATGGAAATATTTCATCACCTGCATGGCATTGAAAACAGTATTTACCCACAGGAAAAAAAAAAAAGAAAAAAACAAACCTGACTAATATAAAACCTTGCACGTAAGCCCATAAACGTATATTTGAAAAATCAGACTAACGTAGTTATGCACAAAATAAACAGCATGGAATAAGTTCAACAACTAGGTCAACTATTGTTGAAAAAGACATTGCAAATATGTTAAAAACATTATAAGTGTGTCTGAAATCAAAAGCCTCATATAGCAATTTATCTTGGGAGGAAAGCTCATCATGTAAACCAGGGTCTCCATCCAGCCGCCCTCCAGGCACATTTGCAGAGACAGTTGTAGCTCTGCTTCTGCTTTCATCACCTCCTCTTGCACAAGTTCATTGCTTGTTCTGTGTGCTTTTATTGGTCTGTGAATGAAGAAAACTGGATTAGTAGCCCAATTCTTTACTATTTAGGAAGACATCCTTAAGGGCATTTAAGTTGAAAACCGTTCCATTGTTTGTCACCATAAAATCTTCCCCAATTTGTTCCATTCCTCATCATCACAGTAACTATTATAGCAGCTGACAGCAGTGGGTTAGATTTGTTACTGAGATTTGCACGTCTAACACAACACAGAACCAAAGCCTGTGCTACAAGTTTTGCTTTGTTGAGCAAAAGCTTCCACTTGAGCATCCGTCTCGCATTCCGACTGCTGCAAGGGCCAACACAAGAAAAAGTTGCTCTTTGCAAAGACAGCAAGTTCTCCCAATGGTAAGAAGTCCTTCAAAAGAAAAGGCAATTTGTGACTTTCCCAGAATCTTTCTGCTCTGCAAACGCAAATTTACTTGGAATTATTTCTTTGAGGATGGTTATGATGTCAACTACAAAACTCATAGTTAAGACTGAAGATTTTAAGCTTTATATCACAAGTTTTTATCTCAAGAACATCTATATGATACTACACACACCGGTGCCTTCAATTATTCCAGAACATTTCTGCAGAGGTTATAGCTCCCATCACTACCTCCTCTTCATCCTCAGCATCCCCGCTCTGTGAGCCGTTCTCAGGAATCAGCTGCTTCTAAACTTCTCTTCATACAACGGTTTCTGGGCTCAAACTACAAAGAGCAGCGCAGAGCAACCTCAGACACGGAGCTGATCTCACGGACAAAACAGACTTGGCTTAGCTTCTTTAAGAGTGAGGAGTAAATACCGGCACCGTGCCGTAAATACTCTGGTATCTAGAAAAGAGCTTCAGTAAAGACAACTGGGAATGACCACACAAGAATCTCTTGGAAGTGATGCAGTCCCTTTGGTGATCCTGGTTGGTCTCTTCCAACACAGGACACTCTGATTCTACAATTCTTCCCAGGCCAAATGAAAAACGTGACAATCCTTGTGGCCAGATTTTTTCAAAGCCATAACTTAAGACATAAAGGATGTCCAAAGATGACCGGACACTTGGAGCAAAAGGTTTTTAGAGATAATGGTTTGAACAGTCAAAACCAACTTCAACTGTGGAATAATTTTGAGGAATATTTCAAGAAATACACTTGAGATTTGATTCTGCTATGCTTAGGTTGCCAAGCTTTTTAAGTAATAAAGTTATTTCTCTGTTAACTGTAACATCACTTCGAGTTTAGAGCAAAATGCTATAGAAAACACTTTTTAAATGGTCAGGTCTCTTAGCATAGGTTACAACTTTAGGGGTGTGACATTTGGCAAAGTTGAGCAGCTCACGTGCTCAGATCACACCCGGTTATCCCAAGAGTTCGTTCACCGCAGCAAAGTGACTTAAAACATGTATTTCTCTCACAACTTTTCCTTCTGAAATGTTTCTGAAGGATCTTTTACTGGCTGTACCCACTTGTAGAACATCAGCCAGTTCCATCACGTGAACTCTACAAACCTGCCCCACCTGCTGACGGCTCCGGATCCGGCGGCACCTGCTGCTGTGCAGAGACATCACAGAGCTCACATTGAAGCTGGTTTTGGATCCTGCGGGGCTCCTGTTTCCTCGGTTTCCTGCCTTCTGAACAACGTCTTTCTTTGTGTGCTTTTGTCATTCCGAGCGCTCCCGGTAAGTCTGCAAGCAAACAGGGCAACATATTCATTTCCCTGTCAATGACGGTACTGTTTTGCTCCTAAAACACTAAACGTTCTCTGAAAATAAATGGAAAATTTCCTGAAACACTCAGATTAAAACCAAAAACCCTCCTCTTTGGAGTCACATTCAAACCTGCAATGTATAAAAAGCTGGCAAGCACTAACAGTTTGCTGAATTTCTCCTTTAGTGTCTTGTGCTACTCTGAGCACTCACACACAACCTATTCATTTCAGGCTCATATAGTCAGTCCAGTCTTGGCCACAAGACTCAGATACGGCCAAACATATCTACATGATGAGCGTTTTATTGACTGTAAAACGTACCTAACGTAGCTGGTTTAGATACAGGTGACAATACCGTAGGCACGTGCTCGGTTAGATGCACATCACCTCCCAAAATAGGAAGAACTAAGGACCTTTTTGCCCCAATCCGTTTAAATTCTCAGTAAGGCACTGACTAAGAACCATAACTAACGCGGAGAGAAGTTCAAAGAGGCCAAGCACTTATGGGCACATCACATGCTCACTTCTGAAAAAACCCGTAGGAGTTTTAGATGTGGTAACGCCTTGGTTGAGCAGACTCTTGTGAGACGTTGCAGCTCTCTGCAAGCATCACTTTAAGCAACAGATCTCTCTTTCCTTCCACCATAAACGGGCAGGCAGTAAACTGAGAAAGTAACACAGGTAAGGGGGAAAATCCCCTCTCAGGTTTTGTTTCTCACAGCTGGGTGGTTCCACACGCTCCTCCATGGGGCAGAACCCACTCCAGGCACCAACAGCCACATCGGTCACCAGGTGTAGGATGGAAGGAACCCAGAGCATGTATCCCCAAACTTCCATAGCAATTAAGTTTGGAAAGATATACTTAGCACATCAATAAAAATGTCTTCCTAAGCCAGAAGAAGGTTATCTAAAAAAAATCATAGGAGTTCAGGTGAAGAAATACAAAACTACGTAAATGAAAAGTGTGAAAAAGCACAGAAGCATTTCAGTAGGCAGGGAAAACTGCATTTATCAAAACATTTGCATTTTATCTGGAGAAGAAAGCTTTTCTCATTACTAAAATAAATAACAGAAGAAAAAATAAACAACAAGGCCTAACAAAATGTGAGTCAGTTTTTGGCACTTTCTGCTTCCTCAACAAGACAAAGTTATCCAGCAATTTTAGTTACAAATATACTGCTCACTCACCTATGTTTTTTAATACATCCACGTGTCCAGGAGCTCAAGGAACATATTTCACAGTCTCTCAAACAGTACCTATTCAAACCTTCCTCCCTAACCCTCCACCCCCCCCAAAAAAAAAAAAAATCAATGATGGAGTAAACTAATCTACATCACCCATTGAAACAGTGAAATACTAATTCCAGAACAGTTTCGTTTCAGATTTCTCAAATTCAGTGCTACAGAAATATCACTTTTTCTAGCATAGATTCAAGGAATTAACAAAGAATATTTATAATCCACACTTCACATAATCATATTCTCTCAACAAACAGATATGGGAAAATATTGCTTACGTATTCAAGTGACTTCAAATCCTGTTCGGAGACACGATGATGAAGCCCAGTGTTACGTTTTCTAGTTAAAAAGACACAAAAGAAAGAAGTGAAACCCATTTCTCCCATTTCTTATTTCCACAGTTTCAGAACACGCATTAAACACAACCTATTTATTGGAACTGAATTCCTAACACAGAACAGATACTTGAGCAAGAAGGTCCAATTCACAACGGTCCTTTGATACTGAAGGAGAGAGATCCAGAAAAGATCCTGAGCAGGGAGCTCATCCCCTTCGAGACCGCAGCAAGTAGTGGCCTTAGGGCTTTTTAAGCATCTTTTTTGAGAAGCAGGTACCTGCACTGCAAGAACTTTAAACTAAAGCACATAGACCCAGCACAAGGAGCTCAGCAGGAGCGGGTTGGTAATGCTGCTCATTCTTGCGTTGCTTGCAGGTGTTTGTCGCTCAGAACTGCAATCATCCCACACACAGACCCCAACTGGAAAACTAAAAGATTAATATTAAAGACAGACTGTAGTAAAAAACAGTTGTTTTTAACGGACTGACACAGCAGACAATTCACAGATTTAATTTCTTGATGTCTGCCTCAAGTAATGGATAATGAGATTGTTGATAGAGAAAATCCCTACTGACGTTTTCGTGGTGTTGGCAGGGAACGACTTGGGTGCAGGAAGCAGCTAACGGTGCTTATTCCAGGAGAGCTCAGCTGGGAAGCAGCAGGAAGCGCTGACAATAACTCTGGACAAGACGGCAGTTTGAATCCATTCCCACGAGGGGTCTCACTCCAGTTTCAAATGGTGCTCAGCTTGAGTCACTCCAAAATTCGGTTACGTTGCAAATTTCTAAAGCAAGATACAAGACCTCATTAAAACACACCCGAAGCAATGCTCTTGCTAGTATCACAGGTACTGATTGAGAATATTCTTGCTATAGAGAGAGGAAAGAAATACGTATCTATTTTGACTTTCTAGAAATACCTAGATCTGGAACACGGTTAAATAAGAAACACATCTTCAAAAGAAGCACATCACATGCTAAAGTCTAGAAGAATTTATCTGAAATTCCCTAGACAATCAAAGCCAATTCATTCATGGCAATAGCCAGAGATTCTAATTAAGGACTGAAACACATTTTATTAGGAAAAAAAAAGTACGTCCCTCAAGAAATGAGGGTTTTAGATCAATACAACATGCACCAACGTCTTTCATCACTCAGTTATCCCGACTGCTGCCTGGGGGCTGCAGCTTCGCCCCAGGGGCAGATGAAATCCAATGTCCCGGCACCCTGACCAACTGGTGGCCACCAGCCAAAGGACACAGCGGTCACCAGGAAAATCTGCCTGTCCTCAGCACTCAGGGAGCAACAGGCATCTCCAAGAGGTAACTCACCCTGGCTGTTGCTTTGTGTTGCCTACAGAGGGAGTCTAGACCAGCTTACACAGACACATGGAGCTTCGACGGAGAAGAAAATAATGCAGTAGTGATAAAGCAACTGTGTGAAGTCTGTCAAAAAGGGACTGTCTGGCAACGGGCACATTAAGTCCGCCCAGCGTGGTGTTCTGTCTCCAGCGGTGCCTGCAAGGAAACAGAGAAGAGAGAGGCCACACGGATACTCCCTTGGGAGTCCCTCTGCTACAACTGTCAGCCCCTAGAATACCCTGAGCCTGACATAATTTGCCCTTTGGGAATGACAGAATCATTTTGGCTGGAAGAGACCCTCAAGATCATTGAGTCCAACCATAACCCACCCCTGGCACTGCCCCATGTCCTGAGAACCTCATCTCCGTCTGTCCAACCCCTCCAGGGATGGTGACTCCAGCACTGCCCTGGGCAGCCTGTTCCAATGCCCCACAGCCCTTTGGGGAAGAAATTGTTCCCAGATCCAACCTCAACCTCCCCTGGTGCAACTTGAGGCCGTTTCCTCTGCTCCTGGCGCTTGTTCCTGGGGAGCAGAGCCCGACCCCCCTGGCTCCAAGCTCCTTTCAGGCAGTTCAGAGATCAGAAGGTCTCCCCTCAGCTCCTGTTCTCCAGCTGAACCCCCCAGCTCCCTCAGCCTCTCCCATCACACTTGTGCTCCAGCTCCGTTCCCTTCTCTCAATCCGCTCCAGCACCTCAAGGACTTTCTCGGCATGAGGGGCCCAAAACCGAACACAGAATTCCTAAGACACAGAACTCCCAAACCACTTCTCAAATACTTGCTCGACCTCCTTTTTCTCCCCCTTTACCTTTCTGCAGCCGCAGAATCCTTGAGCAAGACTCCCCAGATCCGCTGCCTGTTGTAGGAGTCACCACCTCCCCGGTTCGTTTGAAGCTCGCTCCTCGTAGCTTCACTTGCAGACCTGAGCTCCTGTAGTGCTGGAAGAGACAGCGAGCACTCAGCTCCTGCCCAGATGCTTTGTGCCACTTCAGGTTCTGTAAACACCCAGTATCTGCTTTAAATCACCCCTCCCGGGCTGAAGAGTCCCAGCACATTCAGGCTCTCTTGCTATGGAATCCACGCTCTGGTTTTGATCATCTCTGTTACCAGAGATGACAGAGATGTCATCGGCATCGCGGGCACAGCAAACCACCGCCAGAATGGTTTCTGCCCTCTGTTCTTCTTCATGTCTCAGATTTGGGAAGGCCCCATCATAAACTCCAAAATTTCACTACCTGAGTAGTGACAGCCAGCACAGCTCTTTATATTGTGGAAAAGCAGTTTTTCCCCCCAAGTTTTACTTTTGTACACTAACACATAAAGTCATCCTATAATTCCTCATATTCTGCCCTACATAACATTAGATTATATTGCCTTGCTGCTCATCTTTTTTTTTTTCATATAATGAATATACTGACCCACACTTCACTCAGCAAAGCTTAGAAACAACGGTGTGACTCCTGCCACCCCATATTGCCCATGGAATCCACTATGATCCGGCAGAAAACATCTCCCCACACAAGAGAGGAATTTCAACACACAAACAACCAAAAAACCACCAAATCCCTTCATCTCCAACCAATCCACTTCAAATTTTCCTCCAGTTCCAACTGAAATTAATGCACGGAGCCAGTTGTGCACTGGATACCGGCACCAGCAGCCAGGAAATGAAGATTTAATTCTACTTATTACAGAACTGTAAGTGATGCAGGTATTCTGGGGGAAAAAATACATACAATTCTGTATTCCTAACAGTCCATGAAAACTATGGGTGTTGCGCAGCCGTCAGCACCAGAAGGGATTTCTCCCTGTGCGAACCACACCGTTTATTCCAAGAGCTGATCTGCTGGGCCCCTTAATTCTCACCCTCACCTACAGCACAGCAGGGATACCGAACAACTAAAAGCCGCGACATTTCTACCTTAAAAAGCTCACCGACCATCTTGGTTTCCAACACGGCCCAGCAAAAGCGTTGCCGCTGTGGGCAAGAAGGTTTTATAAATGGAACTCGATTATGGGAGGCGGATACCAGTTTTCTACTCGAGCACGACTGTATCTACGTGTCACTGGGGCTCCTCGAGCTCACAGGAACCTTTCCTCCTTCAAATCTCCATCCTGCACTCAGTAGTTTGGTATTTGCCCCTACAAACACATCCTTTGGGTGAGGACAAACACCTCAACTGGATATTCCTTTTATTTTACTTCTTGTTACAACTCCACCTTGTCATCTTCATGAAAAAAAATGAACTAGGTCATAAATAAGGATGCCAAATGCTAATGACGTTGGGAATGGTAATGCTAACGCTAATGGGTTGGGAATGTTACTGGGCAGTTTGTACTGACGGCCAATCTAGGAAGTTTTCTATACTTCCAAAGCTTCACGAGTTGACATTTTTTTTCTTCAATATGTCAAATCTACTCCTTTACCAGAGTTACCAACCTGCACCCAGGGCAGATAAGCCTCACTTTTTCAGTAGGTGAATAAAACATCGACACATCTGTACGGACTAAAAGGTGCTGATTAATCTACTCATCCATGACGCCAAAGCAGAAGCAGAACTATAAAAATCAAAAATCAAAAAGCTCCCATGAACACCATTGTCTGCTGAAGTGTTCTCAGTATATAGATTAAAAAAAATAAATCAAAGCTACTCCCTAGTTAAGCAAAGTCCCAACCAACCTCCTAGTTCAAAGCCACAAGATCTAGGGTTTTTTTTCCCCCCCTCAGAAAGCATTAGCAATGTATGTCTATAATAAATCACATGAGATGTAAAGACAATGACTCACTTCATTATCTTTAAAGTATGAGAATACTCGACTGAGACAAAAGTCCCTAGGAAATGCCGATACCAGCTGCACTTTGCTCTCTGGTAGCAGCCTGAGCAAGGAACAATAAAATGGGTTCTGACAAACTACTGCAGGAATAGAACCGCAGAGAGGATACGATTTTAGTCTGCATTTCTGTGTTATGCACGCTCATTTTACAGCTACGAACAAGCTCCCTTTAAGAGACCAGGCCTGCAAATTCAGCCTGAAGCCTCAAAATTAAATATAGCGCAGAGTCAAGGGATAAACACACCAGCAAATAAGTTCTGATGGCCAGAGGAAAGTAACCTCTTGGGACACGGTAATTGTTTCTGTTGATAAAGCACAGTGGTTAGCTCAACACATCCCAAACCTGACACTTCTACTGTGAGCAATAAAAACCTGCAAAGTCTTCATGGCTTGATCCTCTGCCGAAAAAGAAAAGTCCTAATTTAACCCAGCAGGAGCCCTCGCTGCCTACGAGCCACATCCTTTTGTCCTGTGTCACCTGCTCCATCGGGCAGACCAACAGCCACATAAACTGGAACCAATTTCTCCAAAAAATGATCAAAAATCCCGACTCTGATCCAGGAAATAACCATAGCTGCTGAAAGCTCAGAATCATAACCATAATTGTGTGTGCACACTTGTTGCGTTGACACTGCCTGAGATGCAGAGCTGCTGGCAACGCCTTCTCTGCCAGGAGTCCTGGAATCACTTGCTATCACCTAGACCAAAAGATGGGATTTGTTAGTCCTGATGTGCTGCCTATTACCTCAAGAGTTACCTGGGGAGGAATATTCAGCAGTAAAACGTAAGTTCCATTAAACTGTCGTGTGGCAGAGGAAGCTCCAGGATTGGGCTTTCTTCGCATTATCCCATCACCCGAAATCCATGTTTGATGCATAAAGGAACTGTGTGGTTACGAAAAAAACTGGAGGTAGTGACAGCTGAGCCTTCTCAGGTAAAGATTAGACACACAACCCATAAAGAATCCGAATCCTTACTGCCTTGGCTGTGCAATTAGCATCAGTAAATACCATTAATACAGGTTATCAATTAAAACCTCACCTGGTATTAATCCACGGCCCCTTTATGAAAATTTGTCATTAGGGCAGGCTGGGGATAAGTTTCATTTAACAGACCCAGCTTCCATGTATAGAATTTACTGATATCAAACTTAATATCACTGTGCAGGCCAGTCAGCTTGTGAAGACTGATTAACGCAGCTCACTGGACAAATAAAACTATAGCACCAATAACCACTAGATCAAGTTAAACAATTTACATAGACACCATTCACAACTGGTACAAACACAACCACAAGCTTCATAAAGGAAGAGTTTGGAATAAAGATGACCGCTGGCAAGCAGAAATCTTCCATTCTGCTGTTTGGCTGTGGAGGTAATTTTACCCCCTACTAAACTTTAAAGGAGATTATTTCAGAAACTAGGCTAATAGTGTGACTGCCACACAGCAAATATGGGAGAGAAACACATAGGCTATCAATACATAAAGAAAAGCAGTAAGAGAAAAATCAGCTTCAGGAACAGCGTATAATAACTGCAAATTTAGGTTGAATTAAAACTTATCCACAAATGATTAAGCACGGCTGGTTTAATTAGAGAAGCTCGGTGCAGAGAAACCTGAACCAACACGTTCACACACCCACGTTGATGGAAGGGGTTCGCTCTGCTTCAAAGCTCAACACAGCAATTTCCACCATTTTCTGCATTGACCTGAGAAAGCCCATAGAAGATCTGCAATTTACTGCAAATTTAAATGGGGGTGATGTTACCGCAGCACAAGGAAGAGACAAAGATGCCCCAGGTGACACAATTCACCTCACAAGGGAAATGACAGCACGGGTAGAACAAAAGGAGCGATTACAAGAAACCACAAGGAAGGAAACTCCCATGGGAGGGAATTGCCAGGTGAGACTCCATCCTCCTGCAAATGTCCAGGAAAATGCGATCTGAAGAGGATAAACCGCTCCAAAGAAGTGAATATTACGAGAACAGATCTCTGGGGGGACGTTACCCTCAAATACAAAGAGAGAAGCAGCAAGGAGTGAACACCAGAGGGAGGAAAGCGTAAGGAAATCCCAAGAAAAGGAAAAGCAGGTGTTATTCAGGTGGATGGTGACAGCAAAGCAACGCAGCAGCTGTCTGACTAATGAGATCACACTACGGAGCCTCAAACCAAAAAACGAGCAAAGAAGCGCATTATGTAAGCTAAGTCTTGGAGCAATAGCAGGGCAGCAGGCAGAAGATGATGGAAGCCCAGGGGCTGAGACCCTGAAGAGAGAAAGTCACAGGTGAGGGTGACAAAGGGCAGCTCTTAACGGCACAATCAACAGCGTGAGGTAAAGAAAGACACTGAGGAGGCGAGAGAGGGACAAGGGCAGAAAACCAGGGAAGCAGGAGCGCTCCAAAACACTCCTTGCAAGGACCAAAAGCGAGACAACCAGGCGCACACACAACGATGGCGGCCGCCATTTCGCCCCCTGAGAGCGGGGGGAGCGGGCGGGGCGGGACCGACACAACCCCGCTCCGGCCCCGCCCGCCGCTCCGGCCCCGCGGCGCCGGCCGCCATTTTGTGCGAGCCTGGGGCAGCGCGGGGAGGCTCTGTGAGAGCTCTCCTGCAGCTCCGCCAGGGATCCGCGGGCGTTAAGGAAGAAGAGGCTTTCAATAACAACGGAAATAACATAAAAACAGGGATATTAATTTATAGCGGTGCTGTCTGGAGGCTCCCAGAAGAGCCTGTCTGGCCCCGACGCCCCTCCCGCCGCTGCTGAGGGCGAACGGGGTCAGGCGGGTCCTGCCGCCCGCGCTGCGTTCGCGCTGTTAAAAATCTGCAACAAATCTCCCTCGTTTGCAAGCCGACGTTTCTGGCTGATGTTCATTCATGGCCGGTTACAACCATTTGACCTCACAGCAGCCCCCTCAGTAATTCACACTGTTCATTTTCTTGCCTCATAAGAACCATGTTGGCAAGTGGCTTCCAGTGTTATCCCGATTGCATTGAGGTTTTTAACATGTTTCAACACACTTCAAGAAACAGCGTGACTGTGGGGAGCCCGATGTCATTCTTGCTGCATCATTTTCAGGCATTTTCACCAGGAGACCCAGCTTCATGTTTCTACAATTCCACATTACCATGAAACATTCAGACTGATCTGTTTCCATGTTGAAGTGGAACGCTGCAGCAGACAATATATTTCAGCAAAATGACATATTTCCTTTAAAAACTGACATACAATTTAATACGATAATACCTTCTAATTGCCATTACAGCTTTAAATAACATAGTGTTTATGGTGATAAATGAAATTATGAGATTGCAAGTGTGCTGTTCCAAGATAAAGGCATCAAAGCTCCATATTGTGCCCATGGCCTCAATTTTTGGAGATCTGCGACCCATCTTAGGTCCAAGAATAAGATTGCTTAATTAAAACCTGAATAATACAAGGAAAACACAAAATTTACAGTAACACAAAGCTGCCATTGATGTGAATGACAAAATTGTGATGTTATGGCTGGCATACATACATAGCAGCACAAGCAAATAACAGATGCACAAACATCTTTAATGTTTTATGAGGCCTTCAAGGATATTTCCAGCCCTGTCAGGCTTGGAGTTTCCATATGAGGATTCCCCATCTGGCTTTGAAAGCTGTGATGAAGAAAAGAAGAAAATGGCAATGTTTTTAACATCATTCTTAATCATTAACCTCCTCAATGGACTGTTCATTTAATGATGCTGACCGGTATTTGATGCTGTGCCCTTTGGACTGTGGCAGAGTCTGGGCTGTTCCTGCTCATAACGTGTAGATCAGGAGCCCAGACGTAATGGCTCAGTAGAACGGGACCACTTGAGGGAGCTTCTGAAATGGCTTTCTGGGCAGATAAACCAGAAATCATCAGTGAAACAATGGTGGGAATTTAGTATACAAGGCCTTGCCAGAGGCCACGTCAGGATAGGTAAAGAATTTGCATTTTCATGGTGTGATTTGCCATGTATTCCAGTGTAATCGTTACTGGGTACCGAGTATTTCCACACAATGTGCAATGACAAAGAACACAAACTCCTATGGATGGTTTTGCTGCTGTATTGCAAGTTCCTTCAGGCGGGATCTCACTGTTTTTCTAGTCTAGAGAAAGGTGCATTACTTTGATTTTCAGTTATGAACTCAACTAAGTAAAACTCAAACTGTGAGTCGTCTGTGAATGAAAAATAACATCACCCATTTTAATGCAGCAATATTCTGAATTTTTGGGGCAAAAGTTGAGTGCCCTGACAAGTACCCAGGATCTACAGTTTTGCAAGCTTACAAGCACATCACACGCTAAATGTACCGCTTTGTACCTTGGTTATTATTGCAGAATACTGTGCTTATGACAAAAAGACATTTGTTTCCTGCAGAATAGTGGGAGTTGACATTCCCAGACTTCTGTGCAATGGGAACAGGTTCAGATATAAAGGGGTGCCCTTGTTGGAAAACTCCGGAGCAGCAGGGCCCTCAGGGTCACTGCAGGACTTGTTGGGGCGCAGAGGAGCTGATCACCATCCTTCTCCTGCAGATGATCACAGCTTCTCCTTTGCACAGGAGCAGTTTAATCTCTTCACCGTCACAAACACGCCGCTGTTATTGGTGCTCAGGGAGGCTCCCGGTCTGAGCTCCCACTGGCACTTGACACCCGTGGAATGAGAAGACTTCAGCCAACGGGGAGGCACTGACCACAAACACCCCGGAGCCTCAGGCCGTCCTGTTGCATCTCCTATTCAAATCTAACTTTTGCTACAGGGAAAATCTTGCATTTCTCCTTCTACCAGAGCAGTGTGGAAGGACTCGCGTGTGGGGAGCAACAGAGACGAGACTCCATTCCCCTCCTTCCTCCAGGAGGCCCAGCAGAGCAGGCCGAGGCTGGGGGAGCACCGGCTCTGCTCCTGCGCCTTCCTGGAGCCCTCGGCCTTGCCGGCGGGACCGCTCTGGTCAGGCTGCCGGGCACCTTCCTGCACCCTCCGCCAACCGCCTGGTCGGGAGCTGCCCTCGGGCTGCTGAGGAATCGGGCCGGTGCAGGCCTCCTGCTCCCCCGCGGAGGCTGCCGGGTGACCCCGGCCCGTGTGCCGGGCGAGGCGGCGGCGGCGCTGCCCCCAGCGGGCTCGGGCTCGGGCTCGGTTCGGGGGCCGCGCAGGCCCGG
>VWYH01000939.1:199860-238274 GCA_013399365.1 Pampusana beccarii
CCACTCATATGCTGTATAAATGTTACTCTTGAATCAGAAAGAGAATCTGTGGATTTGGTGATCTCCCCTCGCCTCACCAGCTGGCTTTTGGTGTTTGGTCAGAATGCAAATCCTCTGCTGTTTGCAGTGATGCTGTATGGATGCAGTGAGGGGCAGACAGCAATGGGTCCAGCACCGTATTGTCAGTGTGCTCTGGATGTTCACGCACAGTTCTGTGCTTGTGGGTGAAGGGCTGTTGGGGACATAAAAAGAGGTTGTGTAAAGAATAAAGGAGTTTTTCTTGGAGATTACGGTGAATCTGTGGCATAAGTAGAGGAATCTGGTTTAAGAAGTAGAGAGAGATGTTTTCCAGCTCTGGAGCATTGGGAAACTTCTTTTTTGTTTTCCTGGGAGGCAGGTAGGCCTAGTGGGGGTTTTTCTGCTGTTGTGGCTTCTAAGGTGAAACATATTCCATTCCATACAGTGGTTTCTGAGAAGAAAACAGGGGTTCTTTTTTTCCCCAGTCTCTGTCCCTTCTGTATCTTGCTTAAACTCTTGCTTCTCAATCCTATGACAGCTGGCTGCAAAGTAAGTTTTTGCGTGGCAATGCTGCGTTGGATCATTCTTGAAAACTTTTCCTGAGGCAGTTAAAACTAGTGGAGACTCTGCAGGCCCTTCAGGCCCTGTTGTGTGCGGCATTGCTTTTGACATGCGTTCAAACCCAGACACCTCAGCACCTCTGCGTCTGCCTTTCGCAGCTGTGTGGGTTGGTTTGGCACTTCCCTTGATGTGGTAGCATCCTTTTGGTTCTATTTCAGGTGTAATCTCCAAGGAATGCTATTCAGCAGCTTCAAAATTGAGTGGCAGAGCAGTGTCCAAGAGAGAGAGCCAGGTTTGTTGTTTGCCTCTGAGTCAACCAGGACTTGCCGGAGGGGCATGTCAACAAATATCATCTGTGTGCTGAAGAAACAGGAGGTTTCTTCTTTGGATAGCCCAGAAGTTCTACTGGAAGCATCCCATCGAAATTCTTGAGGTCAGCCAGTGTATTCAGGAGTAAACCCTTGGTCAAGGCAGCTCACCAGCAGAACTCTGCCAGCATCACTGGTTTCAGTGCAGGATCCGTGTTCGTTCACCGGTATTAACCCCAACAAAGAGATTTCCTCACTTTTGGGACTCTGAGCGCCGCTGTCTCCTGCAGCACGTCCTGCAGAGCACGTCCGAGGTGATGTGAACTCGCGCTTCCCTGCAAAGTGAGGAGTTGGGTCAGTAACTGTGTCGGCAGCTCAGTTCTGGGCTTTGAGGACCCTACTGGCTCATTGGGGCCCATTCCCAGTGTTCCAGCGAAGCTGCCGCAAGCTCTGTGCCACAGGCCGTGTGTTCATCTGGCTCTTTGGCCAAGAGTCAGGGATTGGGATAGTCTGTGTGCGTCTGATATCAGGGACAAATATGTTTGAGGCAGCTCTGACCTTGTGTGCAGCACAGCGAGTGTGCAGCACAGCGAGTGCTCACCTGAGCATCTGCAGCGCTACGGGGCTTTCACTGCCTGGAGAACGTGCGGCATTTGTATGTTCCCATTTGTATGACACGGATGAGAACAGGTTAATTGCTGGAGTGATGAGACCTGCTGCCTGGATTTTAATGAAGGTGCTAATTGCCGGCATGAAGGAGCACAGAGCTCATTGTTCCTGGAAGAATTTCCTGTCTTAAGTTCTGCAGTAGAATCACAGAATGTACTGAGTTGGAAGGACCCACCAGGATCACGGAGTCCAACTCCTGTCCCCCTGCACAGCACACCCCACAGCTCACCCCGTGGGTCTGAGGCCGTTGTCCAGTCTCTTCTTGAACACTGTCAGGTTGGGCCGTGACCCCTCCCTGTGGAGCCTGTTCCAGTGTCCACACCTCTGGGTGCAGAACCTTTTCTGAATGTCCCACTGACCCTCCCTGCGCATCTTCTGCCATTCCCTGGGTTCTGTCCCTGTCACAGAGAGAAGAGCTCAGCCCTGCCCCTCCTGCTCCTGCTGAGGAACCTGCAGCCCCATGAGCTCTGCCCTCAGCCTCCTCTGCTCCAGCTGAACAAACCCAGGGACTTCAGCCGCTCCTCATACGGCTTCCCCTCCAAACCCTTCACCAACTTCGTGTCCCTCCTCTGGACACTCTCCAGTGTCTTTATCTCCATTTCTCCTGTGTCCCCAGCCCTGCACACAGTGAATGCTCCAGGTGAGGCCGCCCCAGCGCAGAGCAGAGCAGGACAATCCCCTCCCTGCCCGGCTGGCCGTGCTGTGCTTAGTAGCTAAAATGCTCATGTTATCTGTCATGGGTTTAGCTGTCTGCATTCACGTTTTTGATCCCAGTAGTGCTCTAGTGCCTTTGCAGACCTGGGAACAAGGTAAAAGTGTCCTGGGCCTCTTGCCCCATCCTGAAGACACATCTTTCTTGCTGATGTTCCTGTCTCAGGTTCTCCTCAGGTTGGTACGGATCTTCCTTCTCAGCAAACATCTCGCAGTGAAAGACTTAATAGCACCATGTCGTAGTGTTCTGGGGCATCACTTTTGAAATAATAATTTTTATTTTAAACTTTTTGGGATCTTGTGATATTCATGGTCAGTGCAACATTTCTGCAAAAAGTACTTTGGAGAGCTCTTCAGTCCAGTCCTGAGAATGCAGACCTGGCCGTTGGTGAACGAACAGTATTTGAAGCAGGTAGTAAAGTGTTTGACTATATGAATTTGAGGATCTCCAGAATTAAGGAAGATTAGGGCAAAGTACATCTGGTTTCCGTTGGCTATTCAGTGCATCCTTGACCTTATAAGCTTGAGGGCATCTTACACAAGGAAGAAAAAGAAGGCTGTCTTTTAAAACGAACTGTTGCAAGATTTGGTTGTTTTTTTAAAAAATTCTCATTTTAGGAACTGCTGTGCAATGGAACTTAGTCTTAAAATGTCTTTTTTGGGGGGGCACACAGAGTCGAAGGCCGTTTTGGAAAGGCTGTGCGGTACGTAGCCAGTGTCACTGCAGGCAGCCCTTCCCAACCAGGGCTCCTGTCCATCCTGCTGAGAATTCAGGTGCGTTCAGACCCTGATTTGTGTCAATGTACATTGATAAACATCAGTTAATGAAGTGACAGATTCAAGTTAGTTTCTAGGCCTGCTTCTCATGTCTGGGATATTTACTGATGCAATTTTATCATTCCCCCTTTGGTAAAGAAAGATCTGGAGATTCTCTCAATATATTTCAGTGACAGCAGAGTGAAAAAACTTCTTTCCTTATGTAGCATTTCTCGTTTCATTCATACCGACCGTGTTATACCACCTTTTCTGTTTGGAGTTCTACTCAGTATGCACAGGTTAGCAGCTCTTCAGGGGCTGGTTTGGTTCTCAGTGGCAGGAGAACTGCAGCACCAGCACATGAAGTGGTTTCCCACTGACTTCCAGGCTGGCCAGAAGTGTTGGTGGTGCAGCAGGTTGTGTAAATGCCTGATGGAAGATCAGAAAGTGGCATCTTCCTTATCAGCACTCTGCTCCTTTTCCTCTCCCCCATTATGCCTTTATCGCTCTGCGTGCTTTCTTCTTTTATCCCATGACAATGTTTACCCGGCCTTTATGCCAAGGCTTCCTCTTATTTTTTTTTTCCTAATGGCAGAAGAAAAGCAGATGGCAGGTTTCCTTCCCAGCTCTAATTGCTTCTGAATCAACAGCGCCCTAGGCACAACCTGTTTATCACGGGGAGATCGAGATGGTAAGTGTTGCAGACAGCGAGATTAGAGGCTGTGGTACGATCGTTTTAAGTTCAGAGCCACTTGCCAAACTCCTGTCAATTTTGCTTCATGCCAGATCTAAGTTGGTACCTTGCCATCGCGGTGTGCCGCGGAGTTTGCTATGCTTGCTATCCGGCTATAGTGCCTCCTTTTTAGGCAGCAGATACACCTTGGGGGCTAAAAGAAAATAGACTTCTTAATTTTAAGGTTTTGGGTTTGGGAAGCATTAAAATATATAGCAACTTCTTAAGCTTGGCAGGTGGAAAATCTTGGCAGCGGGAAGGTTTTGGATCATACCTTAGGCAAATTTGGTTAAAGTGAAGGAGATTTGAACTTCTGTCTTGTAAAGCTGGAAAAATCTCAATGTTTCTTCCTTTGCTGACTTAATAATTGTACTGTACAACTTCCAACTCGTCAACATATTGGTGTGTTGTGCTTGTAGGGCTTGAATTTTAGACAGGACAAAGGCAAGCACGGCCACCTTCCAGTAAAACAGTTTTGAAAACGTGACTCCTGTGGTTTTATAGCTCAGATACGTTGAACAAAGCAGGTTCAGCTGGTTGAGCATCATTTAACAGAACAGGAAACTTTTCTGTGGTTGTGCTCGGGCAGTTCTGACAGGGCTGGAAGGGAACGTGTATTTAATGACATAATTTCACAGGATGACCTGGACAACCTGGCAGCTTCAAATCATCTGGTGAGGGAACGTCCTCCCCTCTCCTGGCTGTGCGGTTTCTCCTCTGGTCCTTGTGCTGCTGCAAGGAAAGCAGCTTAAAACTGCTGACACAACCAAGTGCTTCCCTCCCGGTGGTGTTTTCTGAGCTTTCCTGGTACAAATGGGTCCTCCCGTGGGCAGAAGGTGCTGGGATTGCTGCTGCTGACACCCGAGACACAGAAATGGGGCAGAGGAGGATAATGAGGGGCTGAGGGGAGCAGGACCCCTTCTGTGAGCTGCCAGCCGCTAATGCTTCGACACGTAAAAAAAGATTCTGTTTTAATCTCTACTGTGCTAAATCTCAACGGAAGTGTGGTGATGCTTTATTCTAAGATGGTGTACGCTGCTATTGCCATTGAGAAAACTCTGACCTTCACAAGAAGAAAGTGGGAAATAAATGCCAAACGTGACTTAACAATCGCTCCTGTGGAGGGACTTTTCAGTCTCTCCCTGCAGGCAGCATTCCCGTTGTGGACTTAGGATTTCCAATTGCTATTGCTGACTTATTCCATTGTTCCCTGGAAATGCTGTTCCTTTATAGATCCTGCTCCGTAAAACAAACCTGAGTCCCATTGCTGCTCAGGCCCTGAGCCCAGAGGCATCTGCAGTTGGACAGAAACCCGTGAGCTGATGCTACAGTTACCTTGTGGTGTTGTAACTTAAATTGGGGTCTTGTAAGTTTAAGTCGTCACTTAAAATCACCTTATTTGAGAAGCACATGTGGTCATGTGAATGCTTCTGACCTATCCCAGTGCAAAAATGCATTGAAATGCAGCCGGTGTGACCGTGTGGCACTGGGAGGCTCGCTGGCTCGCTGCGTGGGTAGAGCTGGAAGCTTTTGCATCCTCTGTACATCCGACCTGACGTTTTACTGGTGCCTGAGAAGCAATAATATCTTAAAATGTTCTAATTCAGCTCAGATTGATCATCCCCTCAGGCAAGATCAGCCCTGTGCTAGCGATACCGGCTCCAGCTCACATGCTCGGCGCTCAGTGAACCGCAACTGCTGGAATTTCAATAGTAGTTGCTTATGTACAGCATGCCGTGTTATTCTTTTGACCGAATGAGCGCGTTGGCGTTGGTATTCCTGTAGTGAGAACTCTGGATTAAAGAAAAAACGTGATCCTCTCAGATTAGCCTTAAATTCATCCAAAAATAAGTGTTTTGTCCTATGCCCCTTCCTGGTGGAGTCTGAACCGGGAGCGCATTCATACTTAAACATGACTGCCGTTGTTGTTTTGGAGCTAGGGATGTTTCATTCTCTTGGATTGAGAGGATGAGCAAATCTGCAGCAACGAGCTTGAGAATCGGAATGTGGCACCATCCAAGCAAGGAGCTTCCCGGTGGTGTTTCCAGCCAGAACACGCCAGTCTGGGCCCCCCGAGCCCCCTGGGCACCGGGGTTCTCCTGTTGCAGCAGCAGGGTTTGGATATCCTGATTTTGACTATTTCAAAGTGGTTGTAAAAGCGACTTAAAATCTGCTATTCCGGGCACGGAGGAGGAGCAGCGGGAGCTCATGTCCCTGCGGATGGTTCACTAAGGCCAAGTATCTTCACGGGATGGAATTTCTGGGTGTTTTCTCAAGGCTTTTTTTAAGAAGATGCAAAACCAGAAACTGTATCAAACACTCAATGTGCACCAAAGTGAGTGTTCCTGTGCAGATTAATCTGTTACATATATGCAATTAAGCACTCACCCAAAGGCAACCGTGTAACAATAACATGGCCTTAAGATGCCGGATAAACAGTGTGTAAAGGAGAATTAAAGTTTTTTTTATATATATATACACACACACACACATATATATATATATATAAAAACTTATATATATAAGTTAAAAATATACAATCCCCAGTCAGAATACTGAACTGGCTCTAGTTGATCTGGCTGCTGCTCTTTCTGTCTCCTAAGAGCTCTGGGCATGAGGTTGGAATGAAGGTTGTGGTGGCAGTTTTGGTTCTGGCTGCTCAAGTATTTGGATATGGGCAATGCGATCTTTAATTCGGCTGCTGCGAACACCTTAGTGTTCACAGGAATGTGTACGAAACCTGTCTTGATGCTTTTTATTAATGTCAAAAGAAACCCCTGAAACGTTCCAGAATGGTCCGTAGTTTTGTAAAGTGCCGTGCTTGTTAGTTTGAAAGAATGGATTGTCCTGGATTTTCAGTAAGTAATGAGTTGGTTTGTGAGTGGAAAAAATGTGCAATTGAAACAGTTGCTTGTTCTCAGTGTTTAAACATTCAAACTTATTTCAGGTGCAAAAGGTTCGGCTTGTTGAAATGCAGAGATGTTGAACTTATTTGGGATTTTTCTCTTTGCAGATATAATATAAAATGTCTAATGGTTATGAAGATCACATGGCTGAAGATTGCAGGGATGATATCGGTAGAACAAATTTAATTGTGAACTACCTCCCTCAGAACATGACGCAAGATGAGTTACGGAGTCTATTTAGCAGTATTGGCGAAGTCGAATCTGCAAAACTTATTCGGGACAAAGTTGCAGGTATGTTCTAATGTATAAGAAATGTTTTGCTTTGCGGTAGACTGTTCAAGCAAATACTTAATTGAATGCAATTTAACATGGAAATATGAAATATTTGTGTGTGTGTCATCAAACTGTTAAGAAATATGCATCTAACTGTAGCAGTGATAAAACTAGATGTTACATATAAGGAAGATGAAATACTTAAGGCTGAATTACTGACTGGTTTGTATATGGTTAAGAAATCTAAGAAGTAGAGTTCCTAATTCTGAACATCAATAGGCAGGCCTGAAACTGGCTTGAATTTGGTCCCCAGCTTATTTATTCTGCCTACGGTCTGAGCAGTTTTAACTCTACCAGAGCTCTGAATGTGCCAACAGACCTTTTGATCTGATCTTGATCAGTAAAATAAAGGTGCGGCCTGTGTTTGGAACACTTGTAGGCCTTATTGCTCTGCAGGAGTTCTTAAGTTCTTTAAATAAGATTATGAGTAGTAGCTTTAAAAATGAGAGGAATGAATTCTTTGAATTTGTGAATATCAGTGTTTCCTTGAAAACAAACACATGCTGGTAGAGCAACTGCTTCCATAAGCCGTATCTATTTAATTGCAGAAGCTTTTTATCTGCTGTGTGAAGATGTTTTAATCCTTGCACTGGTAAAAATCTGCATTTACAGCTCATCTTTGCTGGGACGTCCAGATTCCAGCCAACCTGCTGTGCTGGGCTCCTCTTACATGTGAACATTTTTAAAGTGTTTTTCTTCCTTCAGTGCTGCAGAAATCCAGCCCTTTGTGGCGCTCTGGTCTTGCCGGATTCCTTGCAGCACAAGTGTGGGTGGCTCGTTGTGTCAGGACATCTGATGGCGCACAGTGCGGATGCTTCTAATCAATAGCTGGAAGTTTTCTGAGTGAACACGCTCATCTTTAATCTGCTGTTTGTGCAGGTGTACACAGGCTTTTAGTCCTTCTGGACCAAATGTTGAAGCTGAAAGTTAGTTTGCCATGAGTGGCAGTTGGATTTAGTTTCTCCGTCTTCCCCTCACCCTGCTCAAGTGTTGGTACTTCCTAACCCGACTGTTTTAAAGCTCTGAAAAGGTTGAGTTAAACTTTTCCTGCAGGGAATAGGGTATCCCGGTGATACTCATGGCTTTCTTCTCTAGGAAATGGATCCTCTAGAAGCAGGATGGACATTTTGTCATAGAATCATTTTGGTTGGAAAAGACCCTTTAGATCATTGAGTCCAACCATAACCCACCCCTGGCACTGCCCCATGTCCTGAGAACCTCATGTCCGTCTGTCCAACCCCTCCAGGGATGGTGACTCCAGCACTGCCCTGGGCAGCCTGTTCCAATGCCCCACAGCCCTTTAGGGAAGAAATTGTTCCCAGATCCAACCTCAACCTCCCCTGGNTGTTCCCTTCTCTGGACTTGCTCCAGCACCTCAAGCTCTTTCTTGGTGTGTGGGGCCCAGAACTGCCCCCAGGATTCGTGGTTTTTCCTCCCCAGGTCCCAGCACAGGTTCGGTCACTGCCCTGGGCCTGCTGGCCACACCAGTGCTGGCACCAGCCAGGATGCTGGTGGCCTCTTGGCCACCTGGACTTTTGCGGCAACTCGTAAAGGTGATGTGCAGAAATGTGAGGTCTATCTCAAAAAATATTGCCATTACGGCTCACTCGCACTGCAAGTGTGCGTGTGGCATGTCGCTTACAGTACCGTAAAGAAATCACTTCTGTGTACTGGGAATTCTTCAGCAACTGGTATTGTGGCAGATGCGCTTCCCCCGGCCCCAGAGCACCAGAAACTTCTCTGTGATGGGCCACTCTGATCATATACCCCCCCTCGGCTGACACACAGTGCCCTGAACAATGAAACATTTTGGCTGAGAGACCTTCCTGGACCAATCCCAGAAATGGCCACAGCTCAGATGAACTGGGGTATAAATGGAGCCACCGAGCTCATTGCCTGTCTAATGTGACCTATGGGGTGCCCCTGTGACAGCTGCACATCTTCACCTGTTCCCCCTATTTTCCTTCCCATGGTGTCTTCTCCGGAACACTCTTTCACAGTAATTATGCAGCTGGAAAAGGAATGAATGGCTGTGTCCCTGTAAGCTTTGAAAGCGAAAAAGGGGAGGAAGATTTTGTCGCGCTGTGTTCAGATGCTGAAAGGTGATCGGTAGCTCTCTAGCTCACATGAGAGGGTAACTCTCATTAGTGCAGTGGACTTCAGTCTAGAAACAGAATTCTTAAGTGTTCTTGTTTTGTGCAAAGTATTTAAGTATTCTCTTTAGCTGAAATTGTTTCCTTTTGCGTGGAAAACAACCATGAAATTGCTTATGCAGTTTTGCTGTTAACTGTGTAATTGGAATGCATCATTACCCCTGGGTTTTTTTCCTGCCTCTTTAATCACATTTGGTGGTATGCAATTTCTTTAAATGTGCGTTCAAGAGTGCCCAGCGACAATGGTTAATGAAAAGTGCAAATGGTTTGCAGACAAATTGGTCAAATACTGAAAACGTTAACACCCTTCTAGCTCTGCCAGCTTCACTTACTTTCCTTTATCATAAGCTTGGCCATATAAACGACCCCAGAGGTAAGAACTGAGCTCTAGCGAGGGAATGGGAATACAATTAATGCCAAGGTTGCTTGGATGCTTTAGGTGGGTTCAGAGCACGGCTTGCAGAAGGAGCAGCTGGTGCAGCAGTTCTGGGCTCTGCTGTTGAATGTTCCGGGAGCTTTGGGGATTGTCAACAGGCTTCTGGGAGCCTTTGGGGAACAGGGGTGTTGCTGCTGCCAGGAAAGGAGACCTGTCCCCATCTTTCTTATTGGCCCCTTTTAAGCACGGAAAGGCCACACTAAGGTCTCTCCAGGCTGAACAGCCCAGCTCTCTCATCCTGTCCTCCCAGCAGAGCTGGTCCAGCCTCGGATCATTTCTGTGCTCCTCTGCCCCTCTCCAGCAGCTCCATGTGTGTCCTGTGCTGAGCACCCAGAGCTGCACCAGCACTGCAGGGGGGGCTCACTGGAGTGGGGCAGAGGGGCAGGATCCCCCCAAACCTGCTGCCCACGGGGCTGGGGATGCAGCCCAGGGCACCATTGGCTGCTGGGCTGCAAGGACACATGGGGGCTCATGGCCAATCTCACCCACCAGCACCCCCAAGTCCTTCTCCATGGGGCTGCTCCCCATCCCTCCATCTCCAAGCTGGATTGATACCAAGGGGTTGCTCTGACCCAAGTGCAGGACCTTGCACTTGGCCTTATTGAACCTCGTGATGTTCACATGGCCCCACTTCTCGAGCTTATCCAGGCCCCTCTGGATGGATCCCATCCCTCAGATGTGTCAACTGCACCTCTCAGCTTGGTGTCATCTGCAAACTTGCTGAGGGTGCACTCGATCCCGCTGCCTGTATAACTGATGACGATACTAAACAGTACTGGTCCCAGTATGGACACCACTTGTCACTGGTGTCTATCCAGATATTGAGCCATTGACCACAACCCTGTGGATGCGACTCATCCACCAAACAGTCCCCCCAGCAAATCCATCTCTCTCCGGTTTAGAGAGAAGGATGTTGTGGGGGACCCTGCCTTGACTGATGTCAAGGTAGCTTTGCAGCTTTTGATTTTTTTTCTGAAGAATTATCTGTTTGAATTACTTGTAGTCATCTTTGTTTCAAGGCAAACACCGTTTATTTTGCAAATACAGGAGAGGCTACTTTATTTTAATGTGTAATGGTTTCCTGAGTTGTCTGAGGATCAGGCTTTCCAAACCTGATAAATGTGAATTTTACATTTAAACTTCCATAAATGAGACCATTCATTGTTTGGCCATGGAACAGAAAGTGGCTTGTGTCCTGGTTTATGGAGCCAAATGGAGCGGTGGGGACACGCTCTATTTGAAAATCATTATCAGTAAAACTAGATATGATTTTCTTTGTTTCCTTTCTACTGCCGTTCTGTTGCAATCAAAAGTCTTTTCAGTAAGGCGTTCTGGTTTTAAGCCTCAAGCAGGAATTGGCTCAGATGGCAACCTGTGCCTTAGTCATAGAAACTGTACTAAGGCTGAATTCAGTTACTATGGAAGGAAGTTCTGAGCATTGACACTGAGCACAGAGGAGCTTAAAGGACAAATATTGTGGAAATGCTTAAATATTAAGCTAAGCTTTGGGTTTTGTACTCCAGAGGCTGTACTTAAAGTGTCCGTGGAGCAGGTTCCTGGTTCCAGTCCATGTTGATAGACTGAGACTGCAGCGCAGTGCTGCAGGTGTCAGCCTGGCTTAGGCACAGAGCCAGACTATCCAGGTAGGCCGAGCTTTACCCCCAACCTGCCCAACAGGGTGATGTTGTAGACTGTAGAATATTTGTATTGGGCCAAGTGATGTTTGAGGAAAACTGCAGGTTCTCTTTCCTCAGAGTTCTGTGATGGTTTATCCCCAGCGATACGGTAGTGTCGCTAAAGAAACCCCCCAGAAGGCACATCCGAGCACTTCTAATCTCTTCTTATCCCTCGGAACTACGGAGTCACTGCTTCGAATTCTGCTTTTTCAGCACATTGATGGCTGGTATTTGGACGTGGTACTTCTTGATGCCTTCATACCTATTGGAGCTATTTGGTTATCACTCCCAGCACGATTTTTAAAGCCAAACAAACAAAAAAAACCCCAAACCCAACTATCTTTCTAAGATGCTGCATCTTCCCTAGAGTGACATTTGGGGAGCATTAGCTGCTGTCCGAGGGCTCTGAAGTGGAAAATCAGCACGAGCTCCTGTGGAACTCACCAGTGAAACTGGAGGTGTCTGGTGGTGCTGAGGAGGAATAAAAACACACCCAGGAACCGGAGCAGCGTGTCCGAGGAGCTGGGAAAGGAAACGAGGACATGGCCAGAAACCAAAGTGATGCACAGAAAGAAAACCAGTCCCCTCTTTCCTGAATGGGCTTTTTATCACCGAAACAAAACTAGATTCTTTCTGCTGAAGCCGTGTAGCGGTTTGCTTAAAGCTAGGTTTTATGGTCACTTTGTTAATTATTCATCCAGAGAAGGACCTGCTTGTTTGGGTTTTTTAATCTTTTGAATAGATTTGCGTTTATGTATGTGCAAACTTTTAAAAAGGTTTTTAATATCTAATAAAATAGTTCAAAAACTATGACAGTGCTGCCTTGTCTTGCACAATAGGTTTCTAGCAGGCTCTTAATACGCTAAAGCAAGTAGTTTGTCTCCTTGCCTGGGATAAACATTTGATGTAAATCACGATGATAAGAGTTGATTCCTTATATATTTCCTGGTGTGCCCTAAAGGCAGGTAGTTTGTAGTGTTTAGGAGAAGTGAATATGGAATAAAATTGTGCAGCAAACAGTGTTCCTGAGGAGTGATCCTTCAGTGACGGGACTCGTGTGTCAGATATCCCAGCTGTTCGGAGATGAAACCAGTAACCGAACGACAGGAGATGGCTGGGACTGATAGTATTAAGTATTTAGAGCAAGGTAAGTTAATACGTGTTGTCAGTTTTGTGTAAGTTGCCTTTTTTTGGACACTGAGGAGTGTAAAGTCATGTTACGCTGATGGAATTTGATGGTGGTAAGTACAGCACGCGAGGGAAGGTCTCTGTTCTAGTTTTTGTAGAGAAAGAGAGGTAATTGATATTTTCTTAGCTAGTGTCAGGTAAAAGTTAACCGGCCTATAATTTCTGGGTTTTAGGACGAGTTTATTGTCAAATGCCTATAGCAAATATCAGAAAATCTGCAAACTGTTGTAATCCTCCCACTGTGCAGACCCTTGCGTTCTCAATCTTTCTTTCTGTAAACTCCGTTACATCCCCACTCTCTCTTTTCCCAGGGCATTCAAACCCTTTTTAAGGATTAGTTGTTGAGCGACCTGTATAAAATTAGCGATGGCAAAGGTGCAGAATTTTGCACAGGTTCACACAGTGGAAAGGCCAAGGGGCCATGGCCATTGCTGGGTGTGCTGGGAACAACTGCTCGCAGGGCCGGTGTCAGAGCTCAGGGACGGTATTTGCACAAGAACAGGTAGATACCAAGTATGAAAACCTGCATTTAGAAAAGGGGAGGGTTTGTTAATCATGCTTTCAGTCAGGGTGCCCGGGACAAAAATCCAACTATTTTTAATGTGAAGCTTGCTTAGCTTTTAGGGAAAGGGAATTTGGACTTACAGGGATTGAACCTGGATCGTGTGGTTCCTTTTGGTCCTGCCTGTCCATGAGTGCTGTTACTTATATACAGGATAAAACCGAAACGGAGTAGTTTCATCTTCCTTGTCGCTGATCCCAAACAGCCCATCAACACGTAACGTGGGTGATGCTTTGGGTGAGCGGCATCTGCTGGTCCTGAGGAACTCGCTGGCAGAACAAGGAGAGGGATGCTCGCTCTGGTCCCAGGTGAGCCCTGAGCCCTGTGACTCACAGCACGGTTCAAGAAATGGAGCCGATGGTTCAAGAAATGGAGCCGCTGTGGAACTGAGAGCTGTGGAATTGAGAACGTCGTCGCCCCCTCCCCGGCAGCGCCTGCTCGGCCTTCACGCTTGGAGGGTTTATCTCATTGAAATCTATTTCCCTGCTCTTTAAGGGCCTATTTCCAGAAACTTTATCAGGACCTGGTTCTCTTCAGTAGTTTGCTGGAATATTCATGTTTCTGTGGCTTTCGGGACAGACTGAAAATATCAGAAAAGCAGCGGGTGCTCTGAGCCGTTGCTGGTGTTTGCTGTACCTGGGAGGGGTCGGGCTCTCCCACCCCCTTAGGAGGGACACAGTAACTCCCTCTTAAACTTGGCTTTGTTTTCTTAGTCGGATTCTGGAGAAATAAGCCCAACTCCAGGTGCTTAACATTTTTCTAATTGTTAAATTATTAATTTTCTTTATCAGGGGAAGAGAATCTCAGTGACTGTGGACTAACCAGATTTCATCTAAATGATTGAGCATCTCTGACTAATAAACGTTACCAATCAACAAACACCATGCTGTAGTTACACATAAAATACGTCTGCAAAATCCTGCTCCGTGTTATCTGTAGATCTTGAAAGGATAAAGGCACAGCCGCTGGTGTCTAAGATCTTTTACTGCATCGATTTGTTCCTGCTTGGCTGGCAAAGAGCGTCTGCCGTCCTGGGAGTTTGGTCTGTGCTCACGGGGACGTTTGAACGTTAGAACGGGATGTTTGTCCTCTACCAGATCTGGCTGCTTCAAGAGCTTTAGCAGACAGCGCAAATTAACCGGGGCTGTTTATACAAGGAACGTATTAGGAAACGGGCGCTGACATGATTTGGGTGCCGATGAGTTACTGCTCTCTAAGGTTTCACAACAATGTGGATGGAGGCGGAGGAGCCGCCAGGGCGGGCGCTCTGTGGTTGTTCTGCAATGACCTGTCGGGTGTGTGGTTGGCAGGAACACTCGCAGGGTTGTTTGGAGCTTCTTTCCATCCTCCTCCCTTTATACTCATCTCTATTCCCTCTATTCCCTCCCTTCCTGATTCTTTTTCCAGCAGATGGAGTTAATGTACAGTGTCCGTTACGGCCCTTTTGTGCTGGGATAATCCCCATTTGACTCCTTTGGGAGGAGGTGGGGGTACATTGGATGTTCTGAAACATCTGGAAAATGTAAGAAAACTCCCTTGCCAGGCAGGACTATTGCAGAGCTGTGCGGGGTTATTAAAAAAGGGAGAGACTCCTCTGCCGTCGTGATTAGCTCTGTCTTGTAGTGTTCTCAAACCTAACAACAGAGCTTAATCATAACTTAAAAATACTATATTGCTAAAGTACCATAGCACGTTCTCCCGTCTTTAGAAAATCCCATAGATCTGGATGAGTCAAGGAGAAGCTGTATGAAGAAGATTTATCTTTTATTGAACGGGAGTTGCTTTATTGCACTGAGTCTTGAAGGTATTTTAATTGTTTTTTGGTCTACAGTGATAAGCGCCTCGAATTGTTGGGAAATTGCAACCCAAAATGATCTTAATATGCGATATTATAATTGATAGTAGCGTTTGTGGAGGTTGGAGGTAGAAGCAGAACAGATAAGTATCCAAATAAATGTACTTTGCCTTAAATGCTTTACAGATTTGTTATTATTCTCAAGTTCTTTTTGTAAGAGTGAGTGACCGTTGGAGCAGCGACACAGAAATGGGTTCGTTTGTTGACACTTTCTCACTTTCTGCTCTTTACCTACCAGAGTTTGTACTTAGGAACTTTGTTAAATTCTTGCCTTTCTTCCACAGCCGTTAAGTTCACAAGACTGTTCAGAGTTGGTGCGTTAGTCTTGAATTTCTTACTGTGGATGGATCATCTCCGGCTGCCTAATACTGGCCTTGAAGACAGAGAAATGTCCAGAGCGGCAAATAAGAGTTTGAAGTTACTTTGTACAATGTGTATCAACCTTTAGAAACTTCTTTGGCTTATTTAAACACTTGCTGTGTGGATTATGTTTGTGTCGAGTTCACTTTTTCTCATTTGTATTTCCTTTAATTTGGATGGCGATAACTTCCTTTTGTTAGGATTAATTTTAAAAAACCTGGTTTTTCCCTGTAGGACACAGCTTAGGCTACGGCTTTGTGAACTACGTTACTGCGAAAGATGCTGAAAGAGCAATAAACACACTGAACGGCCTCAGACTCCAGTCAAAAACTATCAAGGTAAGATGTGGGGATTTTTTCCATCTTCTGTGAAAAGGGCAATTCTGGTAAAGTTAATTTGATGGTAAAACTCCTGTGCTCTCCAGCTGCAAGAACAGGAGAGTCTGGGGAGGAGCAGTGCAGTGTCCTGTGTTTTCTAACAGCTTTGGATTTCAAGATTCCCTGTTTTCCATTCCCAAATCGTTCCAAATCGTAGCCGGCCTTTTGAACTCACGTGCAGCTCCGACACCTGATCTCTCATTTAAACCGCGTTAATACACGTGCACTCCTTTTGAAAAAGAACAACGAGTACACGTAGGAAATCACACCTCGTATTTGTAGCTTTCTCTAGGAGCAGAAATTAAGATCGAAAACTGCACTTGAGCTGGTGAAATCTTTTAATGAGGCTTTAAAAGATCCGCTGACAGCGCAGGTTCTTGGTGTGCCCTGTGGTTACTGCCAGGTCCCCTGTCTGAATCAGAACGTCAGATGCGGCTTCTTCAACACAGCGAATCTGTTTGTTGGGAGCGCTGGTATTCGTCTGCTGCCCCTATATTCTTTATCTCTTGCATAAGCCCCAAATTAATGGAGTTCTACAGGGGGGTGACTTTTCTCTTCTTGTCCTGGCAGTTTTCCCACCTTCTCTCTGTTCCACTTCCTTGAACTCCGATTAAAAATGCCTGTGTTGTTTAGCGGGGAGTAAATCCAAGCGACTCGTGACAAAAGAAATTACTCTTTCCTATTTACGCTCTGAAAGTACCTTTGTTTTTTTTTCTTTTTAAAGGTTTCCTATGCTCGTCCAAGTTCTGAAGTTATCAAGGATGCTAATTTATATATTAGTGGACTGCCAAGGTCAATGACACAAAAAGACGTAGAAGATATGTTTTCACGTTTTGGACGCATCATCAACTCGCGTGTGCTCGTGGATCAAACCACAGGTGAGTTCTGATGCACAAGCCGTGGAAAACTGTAGCGTAGAGCATGGTCGACAGTTTTCAGAGACTGGTAGATCCTAAACGAAATCAGACTTTCACAAACTAACCGTGACATCCAGTGTCAACCGCTGATAACGTTTGAATGGGATTTTTTTTCCTATTTTATTTTGAAACGCAGAATGACCGACGCTGCCTCCTTTGCTACCTCACAATCTAAACCTTGTGTCAGATTTTATTCCCTTATTGTCAGTTTTGCTGGGCTGAGCTGCTGATTTGCCCAGTCTGCTCTCTATGACATTTGATACTCCTTTAGCGCAGTGTTTGTAACCTGCGAACTTTACACAAATGCAATTATTATCCACAGGTAAATTCCAAGCCATAGTTGTGTATTAAAAAGCAAAACAATAATGTGTTTTGTCTTTTATACCAGCTTGGAACTCACTCACACAATCTTTTCATCTTGTAAAACATTTGAGGTATCTTACAGTCCTCTGTGCTTGCTGCCAACCAAGAGAATGAACTTAATGCACTTAGTACGGCCCTCTTGAATATTCTGAATGTATTTTGTTTATTTAAAAGGCAAAAGAGAAAAAAGAGAGAAAGATAAGGGAGCAGTTGCTTAGTTAAACACTCAGGAGAGACCAAAGTTAAGCTTTTCCTTTATAACATCAATTCTCGCTCCGTGACACGAAGTGTTTTCACAGAGTTTTAATTCCGTACTTAATTATGTCAGGCTGCATAACTGAGGAGTGTGGCTTATCCTCTAACCTCGGGTGTTCTGTATTTCACAATTCAGATGTGAATTTGGAGAGAACTTTCAGAAAGACCCTTTCTCATTGATTAATATAGCACATATAATTCTAGCAATTCCACATTTAATATTTCTATCTGGTAGCATGTACACAAGTAGTTAAGCAACAACTTTCATGCTCTGAGGAATCAACTGAGGCCATCAGCAGCTTTTGGTGGGATTAATCTGACTAAATGCTCCAGTCTCCAACATTTAGTGTCTCAGTCTTCTGTAGGCAGCTCATTTAAGCGTTTCGCTTTGGTCCAACTGCCCTGTAAACACGATTGTGCATAAGAGAAATCAGAAAGGACTGGAACAGACCTGGACACTGAGATCTGGACACTGACACATAGACACCCTGACCCCGAGCGAGGAAAATCCTCCCTGGGGAGAAGGGCAGAGAAGCTCAACTAAGCTGGAAAATGAGACGACAGGAGTCAAGCATTTAAATCTCTCTCAGAATATACTGCTTGCCTTCAAATAACCTCGCTAATACATTGTTTGAAGAACGTGTTCTGTTTCCATGATAAAGTTCAGTGCCGGAGGGGCTGGGTTCCCTTTGCCGCACACCCAGGGGTTGTCGGGCTGTGTTTTCTCCTGTGAAACACAGGAAATAACGTCCAGTTGTTACGAACAACTCGGTGATTTAGGAGAAGCTTCAACAGCTTTTGAAACTCTCTTTGAATCTTGGCCTAAGTGGCTGGGTCTGGAACTAGAAAAAAAGAGATGGGAATGTTGAGCAGCGGTGTCATTGTTTCAATACAGTTACTAAGAGGTAATTCTTAATCAGTTTTTAATGAATTAGAACTAAGGTATGTGACAGCAAGAAATAATGGCTGTGGTACAGATGAAATTGCGATCTCTTCGTTACCGAAGCTTTAACCGCTTTATTACATTAGACCTTCCTGCCCTCATCTAACCAACCTGGGTGTGTTTTCAGTGTGGAAAACTGAAAGCGCTTGGGAAAAATTGGTGTCAATTTTGTGTTTGATTTTAGTGATCAAGTCATCAAAGCTAAAGGGGTTTGGTTTTTAACTGCCTGGATGTTGTGTGTGTGTGTGGAATTAATTTAAAATGTTGGGAGGTTGGTTTTGTTCTGGAAATGTCTCTTGGTGATGGATTTCATGGGATTGTACCACACTGCATTTTATTTTATTTTTTAATTAAGCGTTTTAGTCACTGTGGTTGTTATAGCTGAAATGAATGTGTTATTTTGTCTTTTATTTCTTAATTTTGTACTTTATCCTCTAGCTGATGAAGAAACATTAGTAATTGTAGAAAACTTGACAGCTGTGACCATAGAAATATTTAACTTTTTTATTTTTTGCTTTCTAAGTTATTTTAAGTTTATCCTGAACTTCATTTTTTTTTTTTTTTTTTTTTTTTAATTTATTTTAATTTTTTTTTTAATTTTTTTTTTTTTTTTTTTTTTTTTTTTTATTGGTTTGGTTAAAAGGTTTGTCCAGAGGGGTCGCATTTATCCGGTTTGACAAAAGGTCAGAAGCAGAAGAGGCAATTACAAATTTCAATGGTCACAAACCCCCAGGTTCCTCCGAACCCATTACAGTGAAGTTTGCAGCCAACCCCAACCAGAACAAAAACGTGGCCCTGTTATCGCAGCTGTGTCACTCACCCGCTAGACGGTTCGGAGGGCCCGTGCACCACCAGGCGCAGAGATTCAGGTAGGTTAGGAAGAAAAAAACCAATAATGCATTTAAGGCTGTGCTGTCCCCGGGTCCCTCTGCGAAACTGTGCAGTGATATCCCCCTTGCGGCGTGTCCACCAACGCCCAACGCGCTCCGTGTCCGCCAGCGTCGTGTGAATAAACTGTTGAATGAAAATGCGCTCAAAGTAAAAAAATCTTGCTTGTAAAAGTTGATATGGAAGTCAACCATGTGAAGGTGCATCCAGTGCGGTGGCCGTGCAGGGAGAGGATGCGCAGAGCCAGGCCCAGCTGCACATCGGTAGGTGCCCATCTCAACAGATCCCCAGTCTGGAGTCCAGAGATCTGAATGCAGATGTAATGTAGCAACTTAATTAAAGCTCTGAACCATTGGTTCCAGCAGGGAGGTGTCATAGGAAATAGAAAAACCTTATTTCTTATTAAGAGACTCTGTGGGATTCCTGCCTGCGTCTCGAGCTGTGCAGTGTCCTGTCTTTCCGTTAATCCTCACAAATTCAGATGGTTGAGTAATTGCAACATATTGTCTGCTTGCAGACCTGTGGAAGATCGGAGCGATGCCTTAGTGGCTTTGCATATCAATTGCTTGAATTTGAATTGCCTTGGTTGCTTAACGGAGAGCGGTGATAGTTGGACTGTACTCTGAAAATGCGTTATATTTACTGGCTTGCGGATGAGTAATTGGCTTTGTGAGATGTTTTCATGGGGGTTTCTGAGAGTAGCGCTTCCCCGTTGAGAATTTGGCCTAAAAACTCAAATAGTTGAGCGCTTTAGGAACAGCCAGGTGTAACGTGTCTCCAGTGGGTATTAATACTTTAGAGTCTTCTGTTGGTTCGGGGTTGAACAGGTTGCCCATACACTCAAGTGTCCACCCTTGGAGATGCTCAAACCCGGCTCTGCTGTCCCTGTGTGAAACAGGGAGGTTTTTCTGGGGGGATATTTTCCAACCTCGGCCCTTCTCCGATTCTCCTCAGCTGAGCTCAGGCTGGTTTAGTGCAGGCCAAGGTTTCCTTTCCCTGGAGCATCACCCAGATCTCCGCACCCAAACCTCCTAAGCCAACCAAGGAATGAAATTCTACATTGTTGGCTGTTAAGGTGAACAATTAAAACACTTCACACTTCATCAGCCATGGCTGATATGTGGAAAATCTCTCACGTTTTTGTTTCTAATGTAACTGGACATTTTCATCATCATTCTTCCCCTTAAAATCTCTAACGGAATTAAGATGCATCAGAATAAGCAGTGCAAATAATATTCACATCCATAATTAAGATACCATAATTAAGATATAATACCATAATTAAGATATAATTAAGATATAACTTTAATTCTGTCCTGTAACAATCACTCAGTAATAGTAAAAATGATTGATGCATTGATGCTAATAGTAGCAGGTGAAACTAAATTTTAATGATGAGTTAATTGTTCTTTTGTTGCATCGTTAAGAGCAGCATTCGTGTTATTTGTGTGCATTTTCTAGGTTTCTACAGACATGAGTTTCACAAGTGGGCGTAAGAGAAAATGTTCTGTCTCTGTTCCTGCCTCTGTGGTGACTGACAGGTGCACATCTGTATACGGGTGCACATCTGTACACATGTGCACCGCATGCACCGTCCTACAGCCCTTCTTATGTTAATTCCCACCTTTTGGTGTTCGCTGCAAGTTTTTCTAGTGAGTCTTCCTTAAATGAGTTGTCATTATTCATCCTGTGGCAAAGCCTCGGACCCTTCGCTTGGCCTGACTCTTGTTTTGTGTAGTGAACAGAACCTGATGACAGGATAAGCTGCTTCCAAAGAGCTCCCAGTCTCTATAAATTACACTTGTGGTCGCTGCTGTGCGGAGGTTGAATACTTAAACTGAAATTTTGATTACACTTCATTTCATCCCATCATATCCCTGTAAATCCAGGATTAAGCCTTTAGTATCTCTAATTTGTAATTATTATTATTTTCCTACCGATATTGCTCGGACCCCTTGTGTTTAACGTTGCGCTAATCCTGTGTCATTCCTGTGGTATCTGGGGATACCACAGTATTCCCAGTTCAGCTGGTTTTGCTTTCAGACTTGTGCAGGGTTGGAGCCAGTTCCCGCTTATTTTAACGGACGTACTTCTGTTGATATCAGAGTCCATGAGTTGGGTCCAAAACGCCTGAAGGGGAGTTGTTTCTTGATAATTCTTTGATCGAGAGGAGATGCAGGAAGACCCCAGAGTGCTGAACCCTGTCACTGACGTTATTGCTCGGACCGTGTGTTGTTTCGCTCTTTGAAGCTGTTTATCGCAGGCAGGTTCAGAGCTACCCTGACTGCTGGAACCAAGAGCTGCAGTTCTGAGCTTAGTGATTTTCCTGCTCCCTGTCCCATGTGAGCAGGAACCCAAGACTGGTGATCTGTTGAGATGAAAACTTCCCAGTTATTTAAGATAAATACATCCTACGAGATCATTACTCAAATGGAAAGAAGCTACAGAGCTCAAGGTGTCTGTCAGAAGAAGTAAGTGTATAAAGTTTGGAAACACAGGAACATGTTCATATAAAAGCAAAATAAATAGCAGATATGTCACACACCACCTCACACAGATCAGTGCGTCTCATTCGCATTCTGATACTCCAACTGCTTTTTCAGTTTTATGTAGCACAAGGATTCCCACGCGCGGGTTTGCTTGGGGCTGACCACAGTGGTAGCAAGGGACAGCAGCCAGGAGGGGACGCGCTCGGTGCCACCGGGGTCCCCCTGCCCTGGGCACCGGAGGTTCCTGTAACTCAGACGTGGCAGGCCCTGAGCTCTGAGCACCGCGCGCATGGTGACCGAGCGCGCAGGCCGAGGTGCCCCGCTGAACGGGAGCTGATGTCCCCATGTGTCCCCGCCTGCTGCTGCAGCTCCATCCTCCCCCCGCGTCGCCTCCAGCCCTCCCCTCCAAGCAGCAGCAGCTCCGCTCCTCGGCCAGGGCCAGAACAGGTTGGTGGGGAAGCATTTGGCTCTTACCGCAGCGTTCGCTG
This sequence comes from Pampusana beccarii, assembly GCA_013399365.1. NCBI lineage: Eukaryota > Metazoa > Chordata > Aves > Columbiformes > Columbidae > Pampusana > Pampusana beccarii. The sequence continues at coordinate 221,806 of VWYH01000939.1, forward strand.
CCCAGGCGTCCGGTCCCTGTTTCCTGCAGCTCAGCAGAGAATCAGGAGCTGCCAGCGCCGCGTTCTTGGCGCAGAGCGGCGCGTGTGCTTTGCACAGCACCAGGGGTACCCCACAGGTTGGGAACCCTTGGAATAGTTTCATTATATTTCTACATTCTTGTGACCTCACATTTTGAAATAAGCCGTAAGCGCAAGGGATCACGTTGAGTTTTTTACCTTAACTTCCACATTTCCTCACCTTTGAGCGCTCAGCTGTGCAACCGCATTATTGCATTAAAATATTCCGAAGCTTCGGATTTCTAGGGTGGAGACCAGAAATAGAACAAAGGGGAATTAGAGATGTGAGTTCTAGGAGGAAAAAAAAATAAGACATCAAAAGGAGAGGTTTTTTGCTTTTTGTTATGCATAAATACCACTGGGGTACTATGCAGGAGGTTTAAGAAGAGTGGGTAAGTGGTTGAAAAAATCCAGTTCAGTAAAGTCAGATAAGTTTTTGTGGTATGAAGGTGATGTAAAACTAATAATACGAAAACCATCCGTGTGTACTGAAATTGTCAACCTGTGTACTGAAATGTGATTTTGCTATTTTGACGTTCGAAAGCTACTGCAGTTAAAATATCTGCATAACTGGTATTAAGGAATAAACCCCTGAGATCTACATTCTGTAGCTGGAATGTGGAGCATCCCAGATTACTGAGAATTGATTGAGAAAGTGCTAATGTTTCCTTAGCTGCTTAATTGCCACGAACACATGTGACTGTGGCTTGTTCAGTAGCCTGTGGGTATTGGGAGGGTTTGCCTGCACATGCTGCCTTATCCTGGAAAAGAGAGTAGGTTTTGTTCTTTTCCATAAAAAAAAAAAAAAGAAATCGAAATGAATACACACAATCTCTCCTCCTAAAACCAAAACACCCCCAGCAAAACCCAGAGGAACCCTTCGAGTCCCCAACTTGCTATTTTAGAGGCAAGAAAAGGTGGATGAGCAAAATAAGTGGGAGGTAGCTGGGGTTGGCTCGACACAGGCTGGGTTTTTGGGGCCGCTGTCACTTGTCCCAGCAGCTCCGCACCGATGCCACCGAGCATCTCAACGGCCAAACGCTTTAACAGTTCCAAAGGTCAGCGATCACGGAATCTTGCCTTGCAACTGTTCCATTGCCTGTTTCTAAGGATAGCTCCCTATTGATAAAGTACTTGGAACACATAACTCTTTTTCCCCCGGCAGCTCTCGATTTGATTGTCAATTTGAAATGGGGAAAACGTTTCTTACTGGTGGTTTTGATGTCCATGTAGAAAAATATTCATTCTCAGTTGCTTCCCATTCAAGTGAATTTGCTGAATTGAATTTAACTTTTACATGAAATATTGTGCTTTTTATTTGCTAGGTTCTCTCCTATGGGTGTAGATCACATGAGTGGGCTTTCTGGTGTAAATGTTCCAGGAAACGCATCTTCTGGCTGGTGTATCTTCATCTACAACCTTGGTCAAGATGCTGATGAGGGAATCCTCTGGCAGATGTTTGGCCCCTTTGGTGCGGTTACCAATGTGAAAGTTATTCGAGATTTCAACACCAACAAGTGCAAAGGTTTTGGTTTTGTGACCATGACAAACTATGAAGAAGCTGCAATGGCCATAGCAAGTCTTAATGGCTACCGCCTGGGGGACAAAATCTTACAGGTTTCCTTCAAAACCAACAAGTCCCACAAATAACTTGCTCGTGCTTTTTGTATGGAATAGATAATGGAGTGACAGAAGTTGAAACATTTTTGTTAGTGTAAAACTCATTTTGCGCCAATTTTCACAAGTGTTTGTCTTAGTCTAAATGAGAAGTGAAAAAGGTTTTATATTCTGGGATGCAACTGACATGTTCAAATGTTTGAAATCCCACAATGTTAGACCAATTTTAAGTTCCTTTAAGTTATTTCATTTGAAAACATGTTAAAAATCCCCTGAAATCTTAAGTAGATTGCATTAACTAGACCCTCTGGATGGTGGTAAAATTGAAGCATGCTTTCACTTATGAGACTAACATTTGCTCCATTGAATGTTGTCTGCAAAAACTGGAATTTTCTGGAAAATATCAGGCTGAATTCATTAGTTTTCTTGGGGTTTTTTATGTTGTTGTTTTCCCCACTTATTCCCCTGACCTTTTCTCCCCCCCCCCCCAACTCCGTAGTGTGGAAGAAAAGTTGAGAAATGCTCATGTTTTAGTTGACAGTAAATCGTTTGATCAATTAATACTCATTGCTACGTATAGAGTTGAGGATGAGCCTGTTGAAAGTCAAGGTCTTGTAAGTAGTAGCATGCCAGCATAACTTTAACACCATTAGGAGGTAAGTTGCACACGGAGCAGTGGCCGAGCTGTCAAATTCAAAGGTTTTAGAAACATGAGACTTTTAAAGCCCATTTTCTAATAGGAATGGACCAAAGAGTTTCAAAGAAACTCCGGGAAGATTTCAGAGTCAAAATGAAACTCCAAAAAAAAAAAAATAGTGTGAATATATGTCGCTACTTTATCAAACTGAATCTCTTCTGTCCAAATATTTAATGCATGGTGCACTACTTACTGGTACATTATAATGCAGCAAGATACTTACTCATTTTCAAAGATCATTGTAGTTTGAATTCCTTTGGTAGTTCTGTTTTGTAAAGAAAAAAACAATTATAAACATTTGAGCATTGTATTTCTCGCATCCCTTCTAATGAGTGCTAGATTTTTCTATTTTAATAGGATTTTGTTTTGACAACTAGCTTTACTTATTGAACACTCAGCAGAAAAGTACTTACTACTTGCAAGTTAGGTATTAACAAAAAAACCTTTTGATTTGTAGATTTAAAGATTAATCCCCCAAGTTTTCTGCAGACTGCCTTGAAACTTTGAGTTGTTCTGTTTCTGTTAATTTTCTTTTGCTTTTTTGTGTTTTTTGTTTGTTTTTACTTTTGCATTTAAGAACATTAAATTTGATTTTGTTTTGCTCAAATTTTGTTTTGTTTTTTATTTTCTGTTATTTTTTTGCTGAGTATTGCACACCAGTGTCCAGCTTCCCGAGAGTGTTGCTTTTAAAGAACTGTAGTTCGTCTTTCAGAGTTTTAAGCTACTCCCTTGACAGATGAGTGGAAGAAGGAGGGTTGTGAAACACGAGCGCTACGATGAATCTGTCGCATAGAGACGAGGTCCCACGGCCCGACACAACCTGCAGCTCTTTGCTAGGAAACCTCAGGAGGGTTTTACTTATCAGGTAGCGGCTTTGTAGGGATACTACAGCCTTGCCCTGGGGCAGCGTTCGGCTCTAGCGCTTCCCTTCGCTTGCCAGAAGGTGCAAACGTACCACCGGGGTCAGTGGTGGTTTTGTCGCAGTGTCTCCTTTTAAGTGTGTGAACCTCTACCAGTCCCAGGGTTGATTTGCGGGTTCCAGAGGCCGTTCCATGCCGCCTGCTCCTGTCGCTCCATCCCCTCGACCTTGCCTTGTGTTCCCAATTGTTTCTCCTCCCTTTGTGCTGGGATCCGACTCTTGCACAGCCCGAAGGAGTCGGCTGAATGAGCCGCCCATCTCCGTTAATTACCTTCAGCACCTGGAACCGCTGTTGCTGCTATTCCTGTCTAGGCCTTGGCACGGTGAGCAGCCTCCCGCTGGTTTTGAGCTTGTGTGCAAAGTTTAGCGGGATTTTTGCTATTAGTGCATCCAGCCCTGCCTGCCCTGCCCGTCCTTTGGGAAGCACCGTGGGCTGTAAAACGGTGCCTGTGACAAAGCAACCAACCAACTCCTGCCCCCCAAAGTGTCCTTTCCAGCTGTCTCTTCCAGATGTTTCCACCAATTTCTCATCCTTCATTTATCACTTCAACAAATACTTCTTTTCTGTGTTCTGAAGCATTTGGGGGATTTCTCACAGGTGGAACACAGACTCATCACCTCTTAAGCTCAGCACTGTCCTGCTCCACAAGAGCAGCTCTGCAATAGTTTCGAATTTCCTGTCATTCTCTCTTACCTGATTTCCTCGCAGATTAATTTCCAAACCAAAGCGGGGTTGCTGTTTCATCACAGGTTTTAGGTGGGGGTTCAGACTTCCAACAAACGACACCCCACATGGGACTTTGCACCAGGAACGGTTACAAACGTGCTGCCCGTTGTACAACACCGGCTGCTCCGAGCTCACTAGAAAATCTTTTCTTGGAGGCTTTTTGGCATCACTATCATCTGACTGCTTCCCTATTTTTCCATTTCTCATTCTTTATTAGATAAGAAGGAAATGCAGGATATTGCAGCAGAAGTGCCATACAAACATCTCTTGTAGGAATCGTCTGATCCACCTTCCCTTTGTTGCTCTGGCAGTAGTTTCCGGTGGTTTATCTGAGCAAAGCGCTGCTGCTTCAGTCAGGAAAAGAGGACAAAGAAATCCTGCTGGAATATCAAGAGCTGATACCAGAAGAAGCGTATGGTCGGCATCATTCTGACAGTCAGATGCTTGGCATAAATAGCTGAAGTCAGGAAAAAAAAAGTGTGTGTGTTCTTGGTGATTTTCGTCCTAAACAATGTCCCCTGCATCGTACTGGTAAAGACCAAAAGGAAACTTATGGAAATGAAATTCCAGAAACTAAATTCTAACCACAAGTAATCTGTTTTTCTACCCAATAGGTGCAAGCAACTGGTTTCCCTCCCAGGTCACCCACCATTTGAAGTTTTCGCTTGAACACAACTGTCCCGAGAGATGTTTTGGCCTCTTAATTTTCAGGGAGTTTACAAAAACTATGAATACATTCTGCTTTCTCATCCGAAAGCATAGATGTTGCTTTCAGGTGGCACTTCTGTCTCTGTCAGGGCTCACGAGATCTTTGTAAAAACAAAGGTCTCAACCCAGAGGTCTCTTACGTGGCTCACGAGGTGCGGGAGGATCAATAGGGTACAGAACACGAGGTCTTGGTTGCTGGATGAGCCGACGATCAGGTTTTGACGACCTGGGTTTGATGATCCGTACTGGAGATGGGAAGAGCTGTGGTGGGGATGTTTCGGGGTCCGTCACAGGACACCCCAGGTACCCATTTCTGAAGGATCAGGTGTCATTCCTGATGAAAACACACAGTCACGGCCCTGCTGCCACTGCAGGGATTGGGGTGTAGCTGGCGAAGAGAACGGCGGTGTCTCGGGGCACGGCACGTGGGTTTCGTGCCAGCAGTTCTGAAGGAATCAATCTGCCCTGCATCCCCCTTTTATACTCACTTGATCGGACAGACCAATATGGTGCAAAATGAGAAGTTCGTCTGCCTGGGTTTAGAAAGAAAAGGGGAGAGACGGCTTTTCCGTCGAGGTCAGGGTAGCAAACCTGAGATCTGCAGGTTGGGAACACAAAGGGGAGGAGCAGCGATCCTGTTGTTGGGCTTCAGCCGGGCTCTGTTTCCAATGGACCTTTTTACTTCGTGTCCAAAACTCAGTTTTACAAAGAGAACTTGCGTGTCAGTGCTGAGCCCTTGAGCAGGAGCCGCTTCCAGCCGCGAGTCGCCGGGGTTTTCCCCCTGGTGACGCCGTCACCGTTGAACCGTGGCAATAAAACGGCTCCTTGGTGAGGGCAGGATCAGCGTCGGGACTTGGATGTCAAGCCAGTCATCTCTTTTCAGGAAACTTTACCAGCTGTTGAATGCCTGGTGTTACTTTAATCGCTTTGATCTTAGTATTTCCTTCTCAAGGAAAGCTCTGCTGCCCGTACTGTCCTTTTCTCCACCTTTTTCCAGTTCTTCTTGTATCTGGCACTCCAGGAAGACTCTTGGCAGGCTCAGGCATGGCTGCTAAACACGAGGGTTATGGGGCTGCTTCCAAACCTGAGTCTTTGTTCTTTGCAAGACCGTAGAGTTTCACTCTCAAATGAGACAATGCTACAAGTAAAACTGGCCTGAGCGTGGTTGGAGATCACCTCCAAACCTCGCTGAAGATGTTCTGGGCTTTAGTTGTGTTGTACAGACTTAAGAAAGAAAGAAAAAGAAATCAGGTTTTCTTAGTATTTAAAAACCTTCAGTTTTGTCAAAATTAAAATCCCGTGAAGGCTTTATTCAGACCTGGCCTTTTCCAGTCTGTTGATTTATTTCTGAGTTTTTAGTCCTGCTCAGTTACTTACGTTTGTTTCCCAGATTTCTCCTATGACCGGAATTCACCCCTGTTGCAGAAAGCTAATCCCAGCTTCAACCTCGCGTAACCCGTTTGCAGGCAGGCCAGTTTCCCAGTGAACCCAGCAGAGGGATCTGCAGCGTTTCCGTGTCCGCGAGCAGCAGCCCTGAGGGTGAGGAGGCGGCAAATAAAGCGGTAACGTGAGCAGAACCGCAGCGGCTCGCTGTTCGCTTCTCTTGCCCGTTCCATTGTAGACGTGTCCACATACTCAAGCGTTGGGTTGATTTTGTTTTTCAAGCTACATCGTCATAACACCGGGTTCCTTGGCGATGCTCGCAGCCGCTGTCACCTCCTGTCCCTGCTTGTCCCAATCCCTTCGCTTCTGCCCCATTTAGGACTGGGAAGGGCCTGAGGATCCATCCGTAGGGTGGAAAGAGAAGTCAGGAACAGAACAGCGTCCCAAATGCCTTTGGCCTCCCCTTGCTCAGTTCTGTTTGTTCAGCCCATCCCAATCACACCAGTGGGAAAACCGCTGGAAATTCAGACTCACGAGTCGCAAAAGCAGGAGCAATTTCTCCCTGCGGTTCGCGGTCACTGATGTTTGTCCAGATGAGCGAAGGGTGTCAGGATGGAGAGGACACGCGTTTTTGTAGGGGTGCTAAACGTTGTCGTGATGTTGTTGACACGAAGCATTTAAAAATCTTTAAAAAAGACAAAATCAAACGAAAAAACCACCACCAAAACATTGCTGCGTTTATAGAAAGAATGTTCAGCAGTTAAAACCAAAGCGATGAGATAACTGTAAAGGTGATCCATTAGTTTGAATGTTAAGTTTTGGAAATTAATAGTCCCGAAGGGACCATCTGGGTAAGGTCAATAAAGTGGATTTTTCAAATATTTCAGGAGAGATTTTTTGCAGTGTATTCCAAACTGTAGTAACTAAAGTTACTTTCTTGATAGTTTATAGTTACATATATACTTAAAAAACCTGACAAACTTGGAGAATGTCCCCACGTGGACTTTTTGAACAAAATAAACAGGTCTTATAATACAATAGTTTATTGAAAGTAGGTCCTGTGCAGGATGTTAGGGGTTGTGGGAGGGTTTTTAACATCCAGCTTTTTGTGAACTGCTGACAGTGGTTCAACCACAAGAGTTGAATACGGAGCATTTTGTCCTAATGCTCACAAGGTTACTGTATTTTTGACATCCAGAATGAAGAAATTTGTCACTGTCAGTGAAGCACCTTATTGTAACATTTCTACTTTTAGGCTCCTAAAAATAGCTTTAGAGTGAAGGGACCAAATTCACTTTCGGAATGAGAAAACACAGCTCCCTTAATGGAGCTGCATTTGGTTTGCTTTATTTATTTTGTTTTATTTTATGTTGTTATTTTTTTTTTCCCCAAAACCGGGATTTGTCGCCCTCGGTACTTTCCTCTCTCCGTTGGGAAGCGGACGCGGCTGTGCCGTAGGGTTCCTCTCCGTGTCGGCCGCTCGACACGCTAGAACCCGTCAATGTGAAGATCCAAAGGGGTAGCGCTTGTTCTCTGCGTTTCTTACGCCGCCTTGGGTTCCTACTTCTTCATTTCAACCCTTGTGGAGTTCCCAAAAAAAGGCCGCAAATTCCCCTCCCTCTCGCACGAGGCGGCTCCTGCGCATCGTGCGACGGTTCCATCGCACGGAACGGCAAATCCCTCTTCATTTCTAGAAGGGTCCGCTCGTAGATCCACCAGGTACAGCCTCATCTCTGTGGTCGCTTTTTGTAGTGGTGTCACGTAGCGAAAAAAACCCCACCTTTACGTGTTGCTTTCTCCTTCTGCATGGTTTAAAGAGCAGTCGAAGCCGTTCTGGTCTCTAAAGCAAAACACGCAACACCCAGCGAGTGGATTGGATTTGGAAATTGTGGTTTCGTTTCCTTCCGTCTTGCTGCGGTTCTTTGTTACATATCGCACTTGGTCAAACGTTTACAAAGGTCGAACTAGAAATATTTTTCTGTTGAGTGGAATTTTCAGCACGTAAATTCTTTTTGTTGGTAATGATGGAAAAATCCGTTAATAGTAGAGCTGCCACCTGAAACCTTGGAAAAATTGCTACTGTGTTCATGGTTTAGAATCTTGATTTTCCTACTTCATACTATTGTTCCTTATTTTTAAACGTTTTTGAGCAACTTTTCAGTGGTTCAGCTGAACTTTTTCACTTGGTCATTAAGAAAATGACTCGAGACATTTGAAACATAAGTTGGGATGAGCCTTTATTTGACCATTAATTTTGAATAATACTGTACTTCTAGTCCTTTTATTGATTTGATTTCCCTTATGTAATCTTTTTGTTTATAAATTAATCTGTTTGTGGGACAGAAGGTTTTATCAATTGTTTTCCATACTGTACAGTATATGGTTAAACATTTTGTATATTTAGTGTGTTTTTAAGTTATTGATTTGTTTTATATCAAATAATTTATTTTTCAGGTACCATTTTCATTTAAACTTTGTTTTTACATGGGTTTATTTTAAATAAAGTATGACACTGCTTTCCAAATGTCTAAAATGAAGTTGAATCCCATTGTGTTATTTTCAGACTACTTATGTAAATTAACGTATTTTAGAAATAACTGCAAAAATGTACCAAGTTCACCCTTTGGTTGTGCTTCGATTCAAGTGCTTGGAAATTTTCTGCAATGATTTTTGAGCAATTTGAAAAATGGGAATTTTCATATTGAAACAGTTCAAAGATTTGTTGAATGAAGCAGCAGCTTTGTAGAATCCTGTGGATGGAATTATGAGCATTGTTTTCTATATGGTATTTTCAAAATTAAACGAAGCAACACCTAGATATTTTACTCTAGTGTTAATACTTACATGGAATGATCTGTCAATAGTGCAAAGGAGTTTTGTACTTTTGCCACATGTTCATTACTGGTTTTGTTAAGTGCTTGTTTGGAACACACTGGTGATGTTTTTAAATGATCCACGATGAACGGTGATGTCCTTCAAAATAGAATTAGGCTTTTACTTAATTGTTCATATTTTGTCTTTTTTTTTTCCTCCAGGAATTGGATTATTGTTGTGCAGGTTGGAATTTGACAGGTTTTTTCAGAAGAACCTGAGCTGTGTTGCTGAGTGGGCTCATCGAGCTTCCCCCGCTCAAGGTTTCGTTACTCGTAGCTTTCTTAGAAAGACGGAATTAAAAGCGGGCGCGTGGATTCCTTTGTATTTTTCAGGAAAGCAAAGTTGTTCTCTCCGTCTCACGGTGTTCATCATTAAACCGAACCCAAAGCCCAGGTTCACTGGTGCTCAGAAACACGGGGTGAAACTTCCAAAGTTCTTGAGAGCAGAACCTGCGGGTGCCCGGGGTCCCTGTCCCCTCGTGTGGCCGCGTCCCCACCCTCCTGTCACAGCACAGCTCCTGTCAGTGGCCTCGGGCATCTCTGTGCGGTGGAAAACGAGATTCCCAGGTATTTTTGTCTTGTCCTGGGAATTGTGTGGCCCGGTGCTGCTCGCCGAGCCGCAATTCTTTGTGCTCAATGGGTAAAGAGCAGAAACGAGCCGTTTTCTGTTGCTACCGCTGTAACAACAGATTCTTGAACGTGCGGCATCCGGTGTAATCAGGAATGCCTCATCACCAGGGCAGGAATTTAGACCTTTCCTGGGTTTTCCTGTGGATGGAGCTGGGACAATTTCTTCGATCTTCTTCCCACCAGCTGTTGGGCCCGTGTGACTCATTCACCCGGGTTCATTCTGACCACCACTGTATTTTCCAGGTTTTTCCTCTGTGAAATATCATGAGGGAGAACATGTATTAACCACCACAAAAGCTTAATAACAAGGAATGGCCACGTGAAGGACGTGCCCCTCTCAGATATTGCTGGTTTTTTCGAAAGTAAAGCAAAAAACCATTTTTCATGTGCACCCATTAACCCCCAGGTGGAGATTCTGGTTTTGCAGAATTCCCCATGGACTCCCCGGCTTTAGATTCTTCCCCGCTTGCTCTGCTGTGGGGCCTGTTGGATTTCACCCCTTTATTTCCAGAATACGAGGGCAAAAAAAGCAAGAGAGGTGTTAAACTGCACTGATTTCCATCGCACTGGTACGTTGGGAAGCAAGGTGGAAAAAATGTCTTCCTGGCTTTATATTTTTCTCTGTATCTCTTATCTTTAAAAACCAAAAAGCACGGGAAAACATCAGTACAAGGTCTGTCCTCCTGGGGCGCGTTAATGGTGCATCGGATGAAGGGGAATAAACAGCGATGTTTCACTCTGCACTGTGACATACTTTCTTTTTTCAGTATTTCTGCACAGAAGCGGTGAATTTAGCAAAATGGGCCTCCGAACCTAGTTTGTCAAAACATAACTTCTACTAACATCTTATTGGCATCTTATTTGCTTTGCGACAAAATTTATTTAGAAAGTCAGTTAAAATACAGATTTTATTAGTTTGGATAGTAAGTAGAGCATATAACGTTTTAAATGTTGAACTTTTCAAAGTGGATTCTCTCTGTAAAGCTGGAGCTGGAGCCCTTATTAAAGATCATATTCTCAACTTAAACTAGAACTTAAAAGGAACTTCACTGAGTTTAATAAAAATGAGTTTGGGGCTTCCTGTTGAGCAGGTACCAGTGCCCCTCTTCACCTGCCTTTAACTGAAACTCTGAATGCATTGTGTGTTAACACCTATGTTGATTGTATGTAATAGCGTTGTGTATCTGCTGTATATGCACGTGTGCTATTCCACATGCCTACACGGTATAGAAGTAATTAATACAAAGATGTATCCTTAAAAATCCAAGTTTATATGAAACTTGATAGCTATAAGGTGTTATTAACAACAGCACAGTAATATGATGAGCAAGCTATGGAAGTTTAAGAAAACGAAGCTCCAGTTGGGTCAAAATTTAACCTTCAAATTTTTCTAAGGTTTCTCTTGAAATAACTTTAGAAAATGCCCTCATCTTTATATTGTATCTCACCATTCCTCAACAGTGGTCCTGTAATGCACAATATCACTGCTTTTCAGGGAGCACCTCCCGTTCCCTTCTCCCTGCGAGACAAAGTGACTGCTGAAATGATTTTCCTGTTGTTTCAAGCCACCTTTACTACATTTTTTTTTTCCCCTTTCGTGTTTTCACCGTGTTTCACGGGCTTTAATGTTTTAATCCTTTCTCACTGCAGGGCTGGAGGAAGGACAAGCAGCTCAGCTCCGAGGAGGACGGGGATTGTAGTGAACCGCAGCGACTGACCCGTGTGCCGCTGCTCCCAGCCCTGGATCCAGGACACGTCCTGGCTGCCTGTGCTGGCTCAGAGCAAACAGCCCGGGCTCCGGCCCGAGTGTCTGATGTGCTGCTTTTCTTGAACCGGCACACTCAGGTGTGACATAAGCCACACTTGGATGTCTTTGCCGTGTTCACTCAGCTGCTTATAAGGGCTTGCAGCAGGTATTTGATTCCTGGGCAGCGCTGGGATGGTTCTTGGTATCGTTCTGGCTGTGCTGATTTGTGTAATATCTTATAATACTTAAACACAGTCATTCTCGAAGGCAGCGCAAGATGGACTCGTCGTGCAGCTTTCCCCGATGGTCTCGCAGGTTTGAGCCTCTCGAGCTGCTGACCTGGCCGGCGGCCTCGGGGAGGGAACGTTAGCCCTGAGTTTGGGTTCGTATCGCAAATACCAACCTTACAGCTCTAAGATCCACTGTGGGGAATCCAGTTTCCCTGGCCCTTTGTTGATACACGTTATGCAAGCTGGTCATAGTCAAGAAAGAATAAAAAGGGAAAAGGAGAGACTTATTGTTGAATTGGTGTGATTAAGGCAGTCTGACATAATTTCTGAAACGCTCCTGTGAAGAATAACCCAGTGACGCTTTTGTGGGTGTGCAAGGCAGGGAGGGAAGGTGTCTGTGGAGCAGAGTTCATGGCCATGGCCGGGCGCGGTGTGACCCCCTAAGGTGAACAAGGATGGAATGGTTTTGCTCGGAAATGCAGTGCTGCTGTGGGAGCTGTGCTGTCAGCCCAGGCCTGTCCGTCTGTCCTTACTGGAACCAGCTGGATGAGAAACTCCTTACAACACCTTCACTTCCACGCTGTCGGCGCTCACATCTGTCTGAAAGCTTAGTAGGTTATTAAAATGAAGTGCTGGGATAGGGCTTCAAAAATGGGTTTGTATTACAATGGGATTTTAAGTATTCAAGTCATGATAGTAAGAATAGGAGTAGGAATAGGAGTAGGAATAGGAGTAGGAATAGGAGTAGGAATAGGAGTAGGAATAAGAATAGGAATAAGACATCATTGTAAACATAAATAAGATTCCAAAGGTGATTTCTGGATATGTTTTTAGGTGATGGTGTCACTATAAATGCTCAAATCTCCAGCATCTTATAGCAACCCTCGTAATCTTATTTGTGCTGATGAAACTGTTGGTAGGATTCATGAAGGATAAGCTTCACCAGCGGTTTTAAACCTAGATCAGTTCTTGGATCTGTTTTCCATGTAGTCCCGCAGGGATATAGGCACCGGCTGTGCTGATAGGGCAGTTGGACCGTATGGATGTGAGGGACAGTTGAGTTGCTTCTTAGTCAAAATGAGTACGATCATCAGTCTGTGTTTGCGGCAAAAATAGATAAAAAACTGCAGTGGAAAAATTCTAACCCAAAATATTAAAGGAAAATAAGAGTCGGTGGAGGTGGGGGAGGACTGGTTAGCACCAAAAGATACATGTGGAAGATCAGGACATGAAGGAGTTGGTCATGGTGCTGCAAGGGGGGACAGAGAAACTTCGTTTTCAGCTGAAGTGAGATTTGTGTGTTTGGCGGAAGGGTGGGTGATGAGAATAAGCGAACGTGCGAGGGGCTGATGTGCTAGTGGGTGTAAAACAAACCTGTGTTCCTAAGTGTTAGTGCGTCATTAGCACTGGGGTTCTGATAGTCAACACATTAACCTGTCCGTCCAGGTGCTGTCTTAGAATGTCACAGAATGTCCTGAGCTAGAAGGACCCACCAGGACCATTGAGTCCAACCGCTGTCCCCGCACAGGACACCCCACAGCTCACCCCGTGTGTCTGAGGCTGTTGTCCAGTCTCTTCTTGAACACTGTCAGGTTGGGCCGTGACCCCTCCCTGTGGAGCCTGTTCCAGTGTCCACACCTCTGGGTGCAGAACCTTTTCTGAATGTCCCACTGNTCCAAGGGGCTGTGCCCTGATCCTGCCAAGTTATAGCCTACAAAATTATTCTAGAGCCATATACTTGAAATTTTGAATAACACATTTAAAGATACAGAAGTAGATGAAATGGATCAAATGTATTTTGTTGTCACGGATTTATTAATTTATTAATCATAGAATCATTAGTTTGGTGGGTTTCTTTGATAAGTATTTATAAATTTTATATAAAATTCAGTAAGTCTCATTTACCTGATTTCTGTAAAGCATTTGATGTGGTATTGCAGGACACTAAATAAACTTGGGTAATTACAGGAAATTTTAAGGTGGGAGTTGCGTTCAAGAAAGACAGTGGCAGGGAAAGCTAAGCAGGAGATTTTCAGCTGCGGGGGGCGCTATGAATCTCTCAGCTTTTTGGGATGTATTTTCAGCACGTTCAAGTATCACTGATGCGCTGTGAAATCCTCAGCTGGAAATTGCAGAGAGATGCCGTAGCTCTTCCCTGACTTCCCTGTCCCTCACCCTCTCCCGGGTTTTTGTGAGTGCGAGGGGAGGTTTTGGAGAGGCCAGAGCAGCATAAGAGCCACGGGTGCAACGTGATGATACGGGAACCAGAGCATCCACCCGTGATGGCGCGGATGTGAACACTCGTGTGAAGAGGAAGCTTTGGGTGTCGGTTGTTGGGGGCCCTGTAGGAACAGGAGGGTCCATATGATGAATCAAAGCTCTCAGTCACAACCTACAGAGCATCCCATGACGCAAAAGGCGATAATGTGAGGGCTTCATTTACACCTGTACGGCTGCCACTGCTCTGTAGCCTTTGGCGAGGTGATGCTACTTTATTCTTCTGATTTTCTCCTCTTCTGGCCCATTAGATGTTATATGATTTTTTTTTTCTTGTCTTCCAGAATTGGTGTGTGTGTTTTTACAGCCTCTTCAGTGCTTTGAACTTAATACTTTAGTTCACAGCATGGTTGGTGATTAGAAAAACAAACATTTGGAGAAGGAAGCTTGTTCCAGGTTATCGCCAGCCTGCTAAGCCCGTGTCTACAGCACAATGGACCTGACCCAGTGTCCCAATCCAACCTGGGTCTTGTGTGGCCAGGAGGAGCAAATGCACCTTCGGTTTCTCCAATAACATTATCTTTCCTGGCTGCGTCGATCTCACCAGTGTGCTTGATATTCCATGTGCTGAAGAGAAACGGTCACCAGCCTTGAGCTGCTGCTGGTGCCTGGGAGATGGGAAAAGATCCTGGGGGAGCAGCTCTTGTGTTGGGATGTACGGGAAGAGCAACCTCGGGCTGCTCTGGGAAGGGATGGGGAAAGGAAGAGGGGACCCATTGTTTTTTTTAATCTGCCTATTTATTTCTTGCATCTTTCGCTGGTTGTTTTGTATCTGCCTATTTATGGGGCTTTGCGCCTTTCTCTGTCTTTTCTGGCACCACCGATGGGGAACCGGCAGCCTGAAAGTGCCGCGGTCCAGAGGAGCTGGTGATGCTCGGTGCCGAGCGGTGCAGCCCGGCCCGTTATTGCCGGTGTCTGCCCTGTCCCAATGGGGACACTTCACATGGCTCCTGTGCACGGAGCTGCTGCTCCTGCCAGATCCTAAGAGGAAAGGAAGGTTTTTATGATTGCACATTCGGAAGGTGAAATTATTCAGGTCCATAAGTGACAAACACTCTCACCAGTTCCTTGTGTGTGTTTTTTGTACCTGGTTGAAAAAGTGAAGGTGTGAGTGAGTACAAAGACAAATTTCTGCTGTCGTAACTCTAGTTATGAGCAAGTGAGTAACTGCTACTTGCAAAGGATGAGTGTTTTATTTCCTCCTTAAGGCTTCATGTATAGGAAACACGAATTGGTGCTCAGGTTGGAAGAAAGCATGATCTTGAAGAGCAGCTAATAACTCTGAATAATAGATGACTGGATGCACGTATCCTCTCAGGAACAATCACCGATATATGAGCCGCGGAAGCTGACAAATATAGGTCAGAATTGGTGTTTTGTTGGCATTAGGAGGAGAATCGTGAGGAATTCTGCCTGGCGAGAGCGGCAGACGTCTGCCAGGCTGCAAGTGCAAAGGGCGTTTGTTCTGTCTCCAGTGATTGCAGCCTGTCAAGGCAAATAACTATTTGGGATGTGGCTTTCAGAGGGCAGACAAAAAGATGGCAAAATGGAGTTAAGGTGTCTAAAGACGAGCATTTGGTAGCTGGGGGTCACGAAACTACTGCTGTTAATGCTTTAGCGCCAGAATGTGGTTTAAGGTAGCGCTTTGCAGATGATTGAAGACTTCAGGAATATTGAAGGGGAAACGAGGAGGAGAATGGCCAAATACCCCTTTGGTTGTGGTTCAGCTCAAGGAAGGACAGAGAGAAGATCTCTGCGGTGCGGTGGCCTGGTGGGTGAAGCAGCACGTTTTAGGTCGTCGTGTCTGAACCCCGCCATTCATTCCTGCCTGTGTCCAGCCGTGGTTTGGGTAAGTCCATGTCTCAAAATCAAAGCCAAAATCTGGTCTTAACAGAGTTTGAAGGCTCAGAATTCTAAAGATAAATCTCTCTGCTCAAACGTGATTTAGAGTGGGATTCATCCTATTGACTCAAGCAATTAAAAATCTTAGTGCCCAGTCCAAGCCCATCGGTAAGAGACTTCAGAAGATAATTCATCTACTGCTAAAATACTTGAGATTTAGTGCTCGTGAAGGTGCTGGTCTCTCTCTGTTGAGTACAGGGGACTTCATTTGTGTAGTTTAAATGAGATCTAGAAAACGAAGGTAAGTGTTGTTTCCACACTGAGCGCCAGGACGGCTGCACATGCACGAGACTCCTGACGTGGATTTATAAAGAGAATTTATCAAGTAGATCTGATCTTCCGTCGTGAAATAGCTTGTAGATGACACTACAAACAGAAGCGTTCCCGTGTCTGCTTTTCCTGTCGTACCACTACGTCTTCGGTGGGATCCGCTGGATTCTATGGGGAGTAACTGGATGGTCGTGTGGTGAGGAGCACCTGCCTGCTGGAGGGGCTGAGATGGCGTATTCGGATTTTCCAGCAAGTTTTATTATTGCATCAGACAAAACGAGAAATTCCTTAAGGCAATAAATAGGTACGGTTGAATCAGAAGGGAAGAGGCCAAGACAGACACACTCGGGAGGCGTTTACTCCTGAAAGGAGCGTTGAGCATAGGTTACGTGCTGCTAATTTAAATTAAAAAAAAAAAAGTATTAAACCATG
>VWYH01000939.1:238312-251011 GCA_013399365.1 Pampusana beccarii
CGTTGAGAGTAGGTTAAGTGATAAAAATTGAAATTAAAAAAAAAAAAAAGTATTAAGCCATGTGTATACCTTAGAGCTGCATTGGAAATCTGATTTTACAGAGAAACCTGGTGTTTTAATAGATTTAAATAAAGAGTTTCAAAACTTCTTGTGGAATGGAATTTTCAAAAAGTTATTCTAGAAAACTTGCACAGGGCGATTTTGAAACAGATAGTATTTTAAATTTAAAAAAAAAAATGGGGTGTTTGGGCTCTTTTTCACATCTATTGCTTTGATTTTTATTTTGCCACATGCTACAACATTGAGTTTTGTTCTTTTTTCTTCAGTTTCAGTAAAACACAAACCAAGGTGCATTTTGATCTAAAAGACAGAAAGGCAGCAGCAGCACTCTCTACTGACTGGATGCACCATTTCAAACGCTACCACACTGCACTGCTACTATGGTCACGCTATTTATTAACCCTAAAAAGCTGTAAAAATCATATAAAAGTGAAAGTCCCTGATCAAAACTCATCACTTTTATAAAAATACGGATATGTAAAAATAATCCATGCTCTGCAAGACGTACCAGCGCAGGGAGGAACCTGTGGTGAGATGAAGGCAACTTAATCATGGGCTGTGGAAACACGCTGGGGTCTCTTGTGTGAAGTTCACGCTTGAGCTGAAGGGTCAGGTCGATGCAAATTCCTTCAAGCTCGGTATTTATGGTGAATCACATCCTCAGATTCACCAAAACCACCGGTGAACTGTTATTCCTTAATACGAGCTCATATGGCCGAATAGGTGGATTTTCTGCCAGCGTTTGGGACGTGCCATGAAAGTGAGGGCTGCTTCTACTTTTAACAACCACAAAACTCCTAAGTATCTTTCACAGGGATTTTAGTTCACAGAAGTATCTTTCTGAGATATTTTTTTTTTTCCCTTAGTGGAAATAATACTTCTATAACAACCAAGTTCCTTTCCCCAGGTACTTTCCAGCTTTATTAGGATATTATACCCATAAGCCATAACCTAGGGAATGTTTATATCACAATGCCAGCTGAGACTTTTATATTTGTAAGGAAAACAAGGATTTTCAAGGAAGAAACCTGGGTTTGTAGCTTGTGTTCTCTCTATACACCAGATTTTGTTGTTTAGTATGTGTGCCTTGCGCTGCCTGTGCAGTCTCCAATTGCATGGAAATACAAGAGATTTATGTTTATATTGCTAGAATGGAGAGAGGCTCGAGGATGTGCTGGTTTAAGCCGTTACTGGTGGGACTGGGAGGAACCCAGCTGGTGAACTGGGTGATCACCCAGAGCCTCGTGCTGCAGCCCCATCACCGACCCCAGAAACCTCCGGCATGGCCGTTCTGTCCTGTCTCTTATTGCAGGGTGAAGATTCTGTGGTGTTGTGTCCAGAGCTCATTAGTGAGAGGGGAATAGATGAGAATAGAAGAGAATCGAAGAGAATAGATGAGAAAAGCTGGATTCATCTCGGCTGCCCCTTGATGCTGGTTCCTGTGGGCTCCCCCGGGGCAGCCGGTGCAGGACGTGGGGACATCCAAACAGGGCTGGGAAATGACCCTTTAAATCTTGCCCATTGTAATTAACTGCCTTGGAACAACATGCTTCAAAAGCATCTGTTTCCCCATCTGTAGTTTGGGGATGCAGATGGGGACAGACTTTTGAGCAGGGCCTGTTGCAATAGGACAAGGGGTGATGGTTTGAAACTAAAGGAGGGAGATTTAGGATGGATATAACGAAATTGTTGGCCCTGAGGGTGGTGAGAGCCTGGCCCAGGTTCCCAGAGAGGTGGTGGATGAACCATCCCTGGAGACATCCCAGGCCAGGCTGGACGGGGCTCTGAGCAACCTGAGCTGCTGAAGATGTCCCTGTCATGGGTTGGACTGGTGTGATCATGGGTTGGACTGGGAAGGTCCCTTCAACCCAAACCATTCTGTGATTCTATACCTGGTGCAGACGTGTAGGAGCGAGGGGTGACAGGGTGCTCGTGTCCCTGCCCCAGCGCTGGGACCTGCAGGAGCCTCCCTGAGCGGGTTTGTGTGCCCGAGCTGCTCCAGGTACAGGAACAGCCCGTGGGTGTTGGAACAGCCGGCGGTGCTGGGCACCGATGGACGGGACACATCCAGCTGGTACCGAGCGATCGGGGAGGGAGGGACGGCCTGGGGTGCTGCAGAGATCTGAAATGTGGTTATTTTTCCTTTTTACAAATGACAGAACTGCTCCTAACAGTTGGACAGGAATGTTGAAGGAGGTACAAAAACCAACCTGGGAGGAAAGGGTAAGAAAGGCCAAAGTTAACAGCAGCACCTCAAGCTTCCCGTGACTGTGATTCTGATTCTTTGAAGGCTTTTTGAAGTGAATGGGGAGAAGAAGGCTCGTTTTTGTGCAGACGCTGGTTTATGATATTTAATAACTTCCGCTATTCATTTGGCAAAAGTGCAATTAATATTTTCTTCTACATTAGAAAATATTTTAAAATACCTGACTCCAGCATGAAAGATTATGCACAGGAAATTTTTTCTAAATGTGCAACCGAAGAATGGTTAAGTGATGTTAGCGGGAGTTTTAAGCTGCTTCCACGACTTAACGCTGTGGCCGCAAGGACAAAGCAGGAGGGAGAAAGGGGGTGAGATGGCATTTTGAGAGAGAAATGAATTCAGCGACATGAATCATTGGTATAAAAGGCTTTTGTGGAGCAGGCTGCCCTGGGAAGCCTGGGTTTTAAGGCTGTAATTGGAATTTGAACTTAGGGACAGATCCTTAGCTGGGAAAATCAATGCAGCTGCGATTTGGCCTGGTCAGTTAGTTTCACCGTAGTGGAACAGCCAGTAAAAACCTGTGTACAGCTGGTCCATGTAGCCCCCAAGTTCAAATCAATCTCGCGGTCAGCGCTGGGTGAAACGCTCCAGCCAGCTGCCCTGTCTCTGTGTAACAGCTGGAAAATCCAGTTATGTCCAACTTGGATTTTGAGCTATGGACAAAAATTCACTTAATCTTAGTTTTTTAGATGAGAACCTAGTAATTTTTTCAAAAAAATCTCTATAATAAAGAAAATAAAACCTTATCAAATGCAGCCTGGCCAGCAGACAAGGGCAGCTGACCTAAGGTGTCAGATTTTTCTCTGATATTTCTTGCTTTCTCATCTGGTACGGATCCAGTTTTCTAACAGCTGCTCGCCTCTCTAACCTTCCAAAAAGAGCTGGGCTTGAACAGAAGCGAGATGTAAAACCTTGAGATGCCGGCGGCCGGGGCGGCAGGGCCGGCCGTGTCCTGGAGCTGCGGAGTCCCACGTCCTCAAAGGACCGAGTGGATTCTCCCACTTTTTGTGTCAGGTAAGGCCTTGATCTCGCAGAGCATCCACGTGTGCCCTTCAGCACGTCAGTGTTTAGCACCAGGACCCCGCTCCCGGGAGCGGGAACGCTGTGATCTACACCTGGCAGATGTTGTAATGAACCCCTGTCTGATCCAACAACGTTTCTTCGATCATCTCGATGACGTGGTCTTTGGGGTGCAGATGTGAGGTCTCTACAGGAGGAAACTTCTCTGTGTTGCTTACAGCATCTTGCTGCAAAAAGAAGAAGCACGATTGTGATTTCCGAAGTGAGCACACGTGTCTGTGCAGCCGTGTCCTGCGTTCCCGTGCTCTCCCAGACGCGCTTTACCTACCATGGGGGGCTTGGGGGCGAAGTCTTTCTCGCAGACGTGTGCGATGATGCCGGCAGCCAGAGCATCACCGAGGACGTTGGTCATGGTCCGAAATCGGTCCCTAGATGAGAAAGAACCGTGAGGATGCTGTTTGTGGCCACAGTCCACGCGCCTGGAGTCTTGTAGGGCTCCGAAAGGTGTCGGCCGCCATCCGTCGTGTCTGTCCCTGCTTTTGCTAATGGGAAGTTGAGACAAGTGCAATATTGTTCATATGAGGACAGAGAGAAAATGGGACAGGTGAGGTCTGGGAGCCCCTGAAGGGTTTTGCCTCATTGTACCTCTTTTTAGTGCACAGACCTGCCCATGCTCCTCCCCAAACAGAGGCAGCGTCATCGTTTTTGCTCCGTGGCGGGGTGAGCAGCCTCAGCAAGTCACAAACCTCCTCGAGATGTCTTTTGGAGAGGAAAACTCATTTATCCAGAGCAGCTCTCATTTACCCGAGCACCTCTTGCATCGGGAGGAATTGCCAGTGTGCTGTGGCAGTGATGGTGCTGGGTACCCCACTATGCTCAAAGATTGAACCCACATTGTGTTCTGATTTTACAGGTTTCACCTGAAAAGTTAAACTTCCTTTTACGTGAAAGAGAAAAGCAGCCGGGATACTCAGTGCTGTTCCCTCTTTGTCCGGGGTGACTGTGAAGTACAAACCAGCAACATGCGTATTAATTCCACAGAAGTCAGCACCTACTCTGTGCGGTTTGTCACCTTGCTGGTTTGCTTCATTTTTCTCTTAGTATTTTAAAATGTCACATTTCACAAACTGCGTGTGTTTGATTTCTGTCTGTGACAAATGTAACCGAGCAGCAGTTTTTGTCTCAAGATCAGTTTGATCTGATCCAGATGAACAGTCTCGCTCTCAGACAGACTTCCCCGGCATTGGATACAGTCCTTGGAAAATGTCATCCTTACATTTAGAAACTCCAGGATGTTTAGTTCTGGTGACATATGGGTTTGAGAGTGAACTTGCTTATTAAATGCAAGAGGGTTCTTTTCCTACATCTGTTCAAGGACTGATTCATTTTCTGCTATGATTTGGTGTGCAGCCAACTCAGCTTTACCTTGTTACTGTTTTGATGTGAAATCTGTTTCTCTCTCCTTTCTGCTTTTTAATTGTGAAAGTGCCCATGTTCCCATGTTTCAGAAACAGAAACAGCAAACTGGTGAGCACATATTGTAAATTACCAGTGGTTTATGGTTTATTATTTGGTTTATTATTGGTTTCTCTTTTTTTTTTTTTTTTTTTTTTTTTTTTTTTTTTTTTTTGTGTTTTTTTTTTTTTTTTTTTTTTTTTTTTTGTTTTTTTTTTTTTTTTTTTTTTTTTTTTGTGTGTGTGTGTGTGGTGGTGGTTGTGGTTTTTTGTTTGTTTTGTGTTTTGGGTTTTTTGTGTGTGTTGTGGTGGTTTTTTTTGCTCCTGGAGATCACGCTTTTTTCCTAAGCAACTGCTTATTTCTACCCCTTTTGTCCCTCTCATGTCGTTGTTAGCATCTTTCTGGCTAACTTTAATCTCTTCTTGCATGAAGCCAGATACCTTTCACCCTGCCTTACCAACTTTGTTCCTTTTCCAGGGATAATAGTCCACCAACCAAATCCTTCACCAACCAGCATTTGGCTTTACTCCTGTGCTGTCCATCCTGCTTTGTTCACAGAGCAGGCAGCTTGGACAAGACTAGAACTTGAAGTATTTCTAGGAAACACATTAACTGGCAGCCTTACACAGCAACGCTTCCCAAAGACACGACTGTGCAGCCACCGTCCTCTTCTGCCTCTCACTGCAGAGGAAAGGAGCATCCTTTTGATCTCTTAAAATATAAATTCAGATGTGTTTCAGATAGATAGATTGTGTAACTTGTTTGAGACCTCCTACGAAGATGTGTTGTGCGATTAGATAAGGATTCAGAGAAAAGATCAGGACAAGCTGGCATTTCAGACTGAGGACGTTACGTGAGAGAGCGGCCGAGCACCATCGCCACATCCCCACCTCCCAGATGTGATGGCCACCTCGGAACAGAAAGGCCTCAAGTCAAACGCTCCTTTAGAAGACTGTTTGCTTATAGTTATCGGGGCTATTTTGTGAAAATAATCGGAAAACAAAGAATTTCACGCTTGGCTCCTGGCCTTGTTCTGTGATGCCTTAATCTCCATGTGCCTCTGGGAGAACTTCAAATACACCACCAGGAACTGGCACCCGGCACCCACCTGTGATGTTGTGTCTGGAAAATACTCACAGAGCCCAGTCGACGGCGATGATGAGTGTGATATCATCGGTCGGCAGCCCCACAGAAGTCAGCACGATGACCATGGTCACCAGTCCGGACTGCGGGATCCCGGCCGCCCCGATGCTCGCTGCTGTTGCTGTTATGCTGCAAAGAGAAGGCAGCTGTACAACTATTGTTTGTTTGGGGTTTTTTTACAAACAAACAAGCACGTTTGCATGACAAAGTGAGTTATTTCTGTATGGAATTATTTGATTTGATCTGGCTTTCTCCACCTTCCCGCTCCCCCTGCTCATCACAGTTGAGTGCTTGCAGCAGGTGCTCTTGGCTTCAACACCCCTCTGCCCTCCAGTGCGTAAAATCACTAAATATTTGCATCCATACTTACTTATTTTTATCTAGATAGGTGTTTTATTTCCCTTCTTATAAAATGAGGATAACCTGTTCCCAAAGGGAAGTAAATTACACCTGCACAAACCGTTCTACGCTAACATAATGCATCTGCAGTGCAGGTGTTGACCTGCTCTGGCCATGCTGTTGGTTCACATTCTGGCTTTTACCCACAGGCAAAGTGTTTGATTCTGCAGCAAATTCTGGGGGGCAGAGCCAAAACTCTCCCTGGCGCACTGGGCAGGGACTGCGACACGCCGCAGCTTTCCCTGTGCTCAGCTTGCCAGCAACATTCACTCTGGTCACAAGGTGGGAAAAGTGTGAGAGATCGTTATCATGTCCATAAATATTAATACAGATAAATAATTCAGCTGCTGCAAAGACACGTGTACCTTATCGTTATAATTTGTCCCAAATCCAATTCGAATTCATTGACCTGGGCAATAAAGATCGCAGCGACCGCTTCGTACAGCGCGGTGCCGTCCATGTTGATGGTGGCACCGACGGGGAGGACGAATCGCGCCACGCGCCGGTCGATGCCGTTGTTTTCCAGGAGACACTTCAGGGTGATGGGCAGGGTCGCTGAGCTGCAGAACAAGAAAGGAGCAGCGACTCTGTCATTTATCTTGAGCTCTATAAATAGGAATCAGCATAAAGGTACAGAAATACAAGTCCTCCTGAGGGTAAATACAGCAGCAGTATTATACAAATTGCTACAGCAATTAAAGTTTCTTCAACTTGTGCTACCTGGGGAATATACACAATTAGCTACGTAGTGAAAATGTGAGGAGGTCGTTTCAGTGGCCGCAGGCACCGCTGTATGAACAGTTCAGAGTGCCAGTTACAGTTCGTTGTACATCCCCAGACCCCAGGTTAATCCTGCAGCACCTCGAGCATCAGTTAAGAGGAGCATCTGCCCCGACTGGCCGTGCCGGGCTGAGCCGGACCCGCGTTCCTTGTCTGTCTCTGTGCTGTTCACATGTGGAGCAGCTGCCTCGGCTCTTGCACCCCTGAGATTTCTCTCCTGTTTCTGGCACAACAACAGGAGCTGTCAGGCAGGAGCTGGGATAAGGACATGGAGGAAAAAGATGGAGTGGAAGAAAGGAAATGTGCGTGGAGAAGAGGTCAATGGGATTGTGATAGACTCTCATAGAACAATAGAAAGTCCTGGGTTGGAAGGACCCACCAGGATCACGGAGTCCAACTCCTGTCCCTGCACAGGACACCCCACAGCTCACCCCGTGTGTCTGAGGCCGTTGTCCAGTCTCTTCTTGAACACTGTCAGGTTGGGCTGTGACCCCTCCCTGTGGAGCCTGTTCCAGTGTCCAGCACCTCTGGGTGAAGAACCTTTTCCAAATGTCCCACTGACCCTCCCTGCACATCTTCTGCCATTCCCTGGGTTCTGTCACTGCTGTTCTGAGCAGACCTGGTGCGGGACGGGGTGCGGTGGCCCCAGCTCTGACATGAGGAGCAGAACGGTCTCATTGCCCCCAGGGAGCAGCTCCAGCTGGCTCAGGGATGGAGACAGAGCTGGAGACCCAAGTTCAGGAGCTCAGGCAGCTGAGAGCGGCAGAGGGACCCGCAGCACTGGGCACTGGCTGGGGAGGCCCAGTCCTGGATGCTTTTATTTGGATTATGTGAAGGAGCAACACTAGGGAAGCCAGAAAAACCCTTTCCCCAGTCAGTTGTTTTCTAAGAACATGTTTTAAATTTTGTGTCTTCCGGAAAGGACAGTGGTTTCTAATGTAAAGTTTCTTCAATTTCATGAATAGTGTTTTGCAATGAAAATAAAAGAGATAAAAATAATCTAAAATTATAAAATCTTATTAAAAGATAGGCAACAATTTTCTTTGGAGGGGCTTGGGATACCCAGGCGTTGATTTAAGCTTTCCAGTGAAGTGTTCAAAAGAGCTCCTGATGTTTTCAATTAAAACCCAGGACTGTAACCCTGCTCTGCTTTATAAAGCACCTACAATGGTACTATTTTCAATTCCCTGAAAGAAAACTGACTGCAGCAGTGAAAAGCAGCACACACATGTGCAAACATCACTGCTTTGCTCCCTGAAAACCCCAGGAGAACGGGAGCGGAAGAGGAACATGAGCTGAAGATGCTCTGGGGCTCTTCCTGCTGAGGACCAGGGCAGGGCTGAGCATCCCACCAACTACCAAAACTAGAAGGGATCTCATTTCAAATAGTGCTGGGACAGAATTTTTCTTTGTCTGAATGATACCTGTTCTCCCACAGTTTGCCTGGCCAGACACAGCCGCGTCTCCCACGACTACACCAGATGCCACCTTAGCGGTATCAGCGTGTTTCAGCCGTGTTTTCATACCTGGAAGACGTAGCCAAGGCGATCAGCAAGGCTTGCAGTATCCCCTGGATGAAAGCATAGGGATTTTTCTTGGTGATGAGCGCAAAAAGCAGCGGCAAGAGGATGAGTCCATGGATGGCAAGCCCTGACACCACTGTAATGGCATAAAGTCCCAGCTTCTGCCCTATCACCGATGGATCTTCCATCTCCAGGATCTTTCCAGCGATGAGAAAAATGATGCCGAAGGGGAAGTACCTGCAAAGGGTAAGCGTAAAAAACTTGTTTATGAGGATGCAGCAATCACCAAAGCACTACACGACAGTCATTACAGTATTTGGTACCACGAGGTACAGTCATATGAAAATAAATCCACTGCTCGCAATAGAGATTGTAGACATACGGCCGGCTTTACCATTAGATAGCAGGTAAGAAAATAACTGAATCAATCAAAAACGCATTTACCAAACTGCCATCGAGACAATTTTCATAACGGCTTCGTTCAGACACTGGCACACGTTAACCAGCGGGGCTCCTCGCTCGCCCATTTTTCCCAGGAGAAGTCCTGCAAACAAGCACATGGGTTTGTGTTACTGGCTGGTACCACAGGAGCATCGTGTCTCAGGCCAAGGGTCTTGAGGCTCTGGTGGTCACAGGATGGGTTTCACGGGGCAAACTCACAGCAGGTCAGGCCTAATGCAGATTTCCGTGTGCTCTTAGGGGTCATGGTACTTCTGCTCCAAGCGAACACAAGCATCTGACCTTTTCTCAAAAAAACCCCACCAAACCCAAATCCAGGATTTGGACTATTTCTTGCACAGGTAACTGATAAACTCAGAGTTATATATAGCTGAGGATGTGATCATAGCATTGTTTAGGTTGGAAAAGATCTTTGAGGTCAGCAAGTCCAACCATTAACCCACCACTGCCAAATCCACCACTGCCCCATGTCCTGAGAACCTCATCTCCGTCTGTCCAACCCCTCCAGGGATGGTGACTCCAGCACTGCCCTGGGCAGCCTGTTCCAATGCCCCACAGCCCTTTGGGGAAGAAATTGTTCCCAGACCCAACCTCAACCTCCTCTGGTGCAACTTGAGGCCGTTTCCTCTGCTCCTGGCGCTTGTTCCTGGGGAGCAGAGCCCGACCCCCCTGGCTCCAAGCTCCTTTCAGGCAGTTCAGAGAGTGAGAAGGTGCCCATTGAGAACAAGAAAAATTAGTCTTGGAGTATTTGCCCATCTAGCTTTCAGCCTGGTGCATGTACTTTCTGTGTGGTGCCATTAGCTGAAATTACTTCTGAAGCACTGTACAAGTGTCTGCTTTGGCTTGGAAAAGAAAAATATAGTCAGGATCTTGTCTTGTTCCTCTCATCGCTCTTCAGTCTCCAGGGCTGAGGACTCCTGGCACCCTGGGCAGGGCTGGAGCTCTTGGCTTACTCAGAAGAGAGATGGGATAAGGTCACCTTTGCCAGGACTTTCAGAAATGAGACAGGACTTGGCATATTTAAATCTCAGCTCTGTGGAGATTCATCCAGTGTTTGGTGGCCATAAGAGCTGGTTCGAAAGAAATCCAGTTCTCTTCTGGTGCTGCAGACAGCTGATTTGTAAAAGATTGCCCTATAAAAATGGGCAGTTTGCTCCGAGTAACTTTAAATCTCTGCCCTTTTCTGCATCTCAGAAGCAATGGGGAGGACTGGAGGTGTTTGGTGTCAGTGAGGACGTGGCTGGAGCCGTGGCAGCTCTGTGGGGTCAGCATCCACAGCAAAGCCACCCTGGGCGGCCAGCGGGTGCTGCGTGGACGCCTTGGTCTCAGTCCCACAAACCGTCTAATTTTGCTATTGGACACAAATACCTTTTGCTGAGATCTCAACCAGCCTCCCCCGGCCTCCCCTCCTCGCTGCAGGAGGAGCTGGTCCCCGTTCCGCAGGCACAGGGCTGTGCTGCCCGGCCATCCCCATCCCTCTCCTGTTTCTGCCAGGCAAACCCCATTAATTCAACCTTTCCTGGCAGGTAAAGCTTCCTGCGGATGTCTGGCCGCCCTTTTCCGAGCTGCCCGGTGCGGGTGATGCTCTGCTCTAATCCATCCCATGCACAACCTGGGGAGCGCAGCTGGTGGCCGGGGCTCCCTCGAGCGGCCCCGCGGTGTCCTGACCCGGCTGATCCCGCTCCCACGCGGGGTGCGGGGGGTGTTAATCTCAGAAGAGAAAAGCAGCTTCTCCCGGGTCGTGGGGCTGGGCTGGAGGGCAGCGCGTGTCCCACGGGCAGGAGCTGCGTGGGTTCCCTCAGTCTCCGTGGGCTGCAGAGGGGGTTTGGTCACCGGCAGAGGACTCGGCCTTCGACGTCTGTTCTGTCCATAGGGATCTTTATGTCAGTCTGTCCCTGCCCAGGCTCCCTGTGCCCATCTCCTCCAGGCTCTCGCTGTACCGTGGCCTTTCCTGGTCGATGGCAGCCTGGTGTGCTCGGTGCTGCCTCCACCCCTTGAATCCTCTAATAGGCTTTTTGGTTCCTTATACACTGAATTCAAGCTCCCTGCCCTCACCTCTTAATCTACACGTAATCCTGCCCCCGTGCTCAGTTTATCGCCTCCTACTCTTTCCCTCCTGGTTCCTCCCTTTCTCACTCAGCTGTACAACCAGTGTCCTTCTGTCTTTCTTGCCCTGTGAGTCAGCTACAAGTTCCTCCTTCCCGCAACTTTCTCCCCTTTAAACCTTCTTCCTCCCTATTCCTTGCGTGTTCTCTCCATCCAACCTCTGGTCCTTCCTTCCTGAAATTGCTGCTGAGTCCATGTGGGACTGCAAGTTGTTCCAAAGCAGGAATCTTCTCACCTTCTTCAGAAAGTGCTGTTACACATTTCCATACGTTTGCGACAGGCACTTGAGCAGAATTCATAAAAAGGACCCTGCAGCTCATGTGGTGGTTTGAAAACCCTCAGGACCTGTGTTTGCGCTGTGAAGGTTCATATGGAAAATCTGGGGAGGAAACGGCCTTCTTAGTGCCCAGCACCTTTGTGAGCTCCACTATGGGTGGTACTGACAAAGATGTTGGGACAAGCTCCGTGCTGTACCCGCTTCCCCAGGAACCTGAGCAGGTAGAGCTAAAATAACCCTCTGAGCATCCCCACCTGGATTTACAGCGGTTCCCCAGGGTTGGAACGGCCGCTGAGCAGTGAGCTGGCCCAGGGCCCCGTTCTCTACTGAGCAGGTACCTATCGTTGCTGAGAAGATGACGATTCCCAAGACGTTCATCTCATTGCTGGTCCCGGGCAGGGTCCTGTAGGTCATCTCAGGTGATGGTGTCAGCTCGAGGAACACAGGCCGATGAATTTCAGGGTTTTCATCGTCAGGTGCAAAGTAAATGAAACTGAGAGATTTCCCTGGGATCTTTGGAAAACCAGGAGACTTCACCACTGGGACAAGAACGGTTCGATACTGGAACAAAAGCAAAGCAGTAAGGTTAGTGGCCTGTGGCAATGGGCTGCATCTTGCTCTGAACACAGAGGCAAAGCTGTCACTGGGCCAGCCGGTCCTGAAGGTTCAAAGTTTGTTTTTCAGGCAGTAAAAGGCTGGTGAAATGAAGCTGGAAACAGGCACGGGGAGCTGCGGGTGTTCCCTGCAGCCTCAGCACAGCCATCCTGGAGCAAGGCTGCGCTTCTCCGGGCAGACGTTTGTGACACCGGTCCCTGCAGGACCCTGGCACAGGGTTGTGGTCCCCATGGAGAGACCCCTTTGCACCCATCCCTCTCCTTCTGGGGGCTTTGCAGGTGCTTTCCCAATGCCCTGAGTTTGCTCGTTTCCTCGTCTCACCTCCACCCTCCCTGGCCCCCCCTTGGCCTCTCCATCCACCCCAACTTCTCCTCCTCTGCCTCAGCCCCCAGCCCGCGGGACAGAGTAGACACTGCACAAGAGCAGCATGAGGGGGCAGAGACGTCGTGCTGCTGGTGGACAGGAGCCCCCCGGGGAAGGACAGGTGGGGGTGTCCCTGTGAGCCCGTGGCCCCATGCACCCCCTCCCACCCTGGGGTGAGCAGGAGTAGCTGGGTGGGAGGGAGGGAAAGGGGAAAGGGGAAGGGGAAAGGGGAAGGG
>VWYH01000939.1:251142-267245 GCA_013399365.1 Pampusana beccarii
ATGAGATTGGAAGGAAACATGTTTCTGTAAGAGAGCAATTGTGCAGGGGTTAGAGCGCGTGGTGAGAACACAGGGAACAAGCGGGGAAGGCCCCGTGGAGGGCACGGGGCCAGGGACACCATTGCAGCAGCAGCGGCTGGATGTCCTGTGCAAACCGAGGGTGACGGCTGGAAGGTGAGTGAAGAGCAGGACTGTGAACCGCGCCTGAACTGCACCCGTGGGAAGCCGGGGGCTGGGATGGACACCTGCCGAGTCCGGCCCCGCTCCGCATGTGCAGCTGGAGCCTTGTCCAGTCAACCAGATGCCTCCAGAAATGGAGATTCTCCTTCAGCCCCTGGGTCTGTGCTGCACCCCCCAGTTAACCCTTGTCTGCTGCTTTAATCCAGCCCTGGGCCAGGTCCTGCTCAGTTTTACCTTGCAAAGCACAAGGAGCTGTTGGGGCTGCAGGGGAGAACCGCTGGGTTTCGCAGGGGATTCACATCATTCTGTTCTCTGCTGTCACATCCCTCTTTGCTGGTGGCTCTGGGAGGACAATGGGGGTGACAGAGTGGCCAGAGGGACACACGTGGGGAGACATGAACCCCAGAGGCTCCGAGGTACCAGTGCCTGGTCAGCGTGGCCAATGGTTCTGCCGTTTCCCTTGAGATCTGAATACCTCCTGCAAACTCAGTGCGTTGTGGGAGACCCCTGTGAAACACCATCACAAACCCGTCTCCTTCTGAAAATCTGCGACGTACCTGATTAAATCCAGCAGCGCATCGGCGGAGCTGAGCACCACTTTCCCCACAGAGTAGTTGTCCTTCTGGGCAGCTGCGCCGGGGTGGATGCTGACCACAAGGATGATCCCGACCGTCACTGCCATGAAGGTTGTCCAAAGGTAGTAAGTGATGGTGATCACCCCCATCTTCCCGCAGGCCTTGGAGTCCATGGTGGCCAGTCCGGACATGAGGCTGCAGCAGGAAAGATCGTGGTCAACCGAAAACTGCAGAAGATGGAGCGGATGGGCAAAATCTCCAAGAGGGGAGAAGTTTCCATTGATCGTTTTTTAACCAATGCCTAAGGGCATCACCGACCTCTGGCACATCTGTGTGCCTGTGGCCACAGCATCTCATGCCCAGGATGGGCTGCAAAGGGCAGGAGACACCTCGCCAAGTCCCTTTTTGAGGTCTGGCCATGTTTTCTGTTTTCCCCAAGGGATAAGAAGGAAACATTCTTAGTGTATTTTGATGGTGAATAACTAATGCTGCTCTTTTTTGTGTGTGACACTGTTCTCTTAAATCTCCGATGCTGTGTGCTGCTGCTGCATGACACTGTGAAAGCGAAGAAAGGTATTAGCAAGGTTTATAAAATCCTGGTAGGGATGAACCCCACTGCCCCAAAGAGAAAGCTGCTCATTCAGATTTCACATACATGTAAGCTTTCCTAAGAAGTAGCCCATAAGCTACTTTTGAATGAAACTGCACTAAAAATAGAGGGTCCTTGTCGTGATGGGTGATGGGAGAGGAGAGGGACCCTGGGGAGCTCAGGAGAGGTCACAAAAGCAACACGGAGGTGGGTGACGCTTTCCAGTGCGAGGCATGGGGAGCTCCAACCTGGACAAATCCATCCCCGGAGCGTGCCCGGTCCCCTCTGGGACGGTGCTTAGAGGGAAAATGCCACTTCGTCATTCAGTAATGAAATAAGGAAAAAATAAGAGAATCCTGGGAGTACTGTGCGGACCCTGCGCCCGCAGGGACAACCCGGCGTCACGGAGCTGCAAGGATGGCTGAGAGTGCCTGAGAATGAAGGAAAACCCAGGCAGCGCATCAGGGAAGGGGCTGTGAATACCGGAGGGGGAAAGAAAGCAGCTCCGCAAGGGCTGGTACCGAAAAGGCTGAGTGTGGCCAGGACAGAGACCACACAGCTCCCAAAAATGAGCCAGAGGCAAACGGCACAGCAAGCAAGCTCTGAAAAACAATAGAGAAGTGACACATCCTCAAGGAAACAAAGAGCAGAGCTAATTGGGCATTTCTAATGAGCATGCGCCAGCTATTGTTTGAAGTATGTGAATCCATGTAAATATGTAAATCCATGTAAGCTTTTCAAGACCTTGCTTAGACTTGAGTGTGACTCTATCAGCTCTGTTTCTTATTTCTAGATCTGGAGGGGCTGATAAAAGTGGGATTTGCAAACACGGACCCAACACTGAGGGAAACTTGTGGTTTCTACTGAAACATTCCCCAAACCCTCTAAATAAGGAAATCTGCTTTAAGCAGCTGCATTTCACCATGGATGGTCCCAGCACCCCCAGCTGAATGGGCCCAAAAAGCAGAGGAACCCCCATCTGGGGCAGGGGCTGCCCAATTTACATGAGGATTTGTCCCGGAGACTTGCTGGGAAACAATGGGGTTGATGGACACCAAGCCAGGGAATGCTGCTTAGGGCCAGGGTTATTCTCACCCCAGGCGGTTTTGGGGTGATCTTCTCAATGTGATGGAGAGATGGTGCTTTAGAAGCAGAAGACGATGTCTTACCTGGAGGTGATCAAGGGCAGGATCAGCATCTTCAACATCCTCATGAGGAGCTCTCCAGGAAAGGAGAAATACTGCTTCTCCTGCACAGAGAGCAGAGCCGTTGTCAGGTGAGGGCTGAGAAGTGGACACTGATCGTGGGTTAAGGGCTCAAACCTGATGAATTTGCCTTTTTCTCGAGCAGACCCAGCTCTGAGCTTGGCTCCCAGCAGCAGCTGTTCCTTGCCGCACTCAGACACTGTTTGTCTGTCCGTCCCTTAATGGGAGCCGGGTCAGGGATGGGAAACACTGTTTACATGGGAAACCCAGAGGGAGGCGTGTGGGGCTGAACCCCTCCCAAAAACACCCTTGGGTCCATTCTCCTCTAGGAAATGGTCCCTACAGCCCCACCGCTGACTTCTCCTGAATGTCGTCGCACTTGTTTTGGGGCAGCAGAGGCTGGACTGCACATGCAGATGTGGCCCGAAGCTGTCGGGTGCAGCCTGGTGCCAGCAGCAAGAGGTGGAAATACCCTGAATACCCTGCGGCTGCGAACAGCAAAGCCGAGCTCAGGCAGAGCCCAGGTGTCAGCCCTGCCATGGTGCAGCCTCGCGCTGCACCAAGGGAGTTTTCAACCCCGTGGCATCTGTGCACGTCCTACGCTCCTCACATGGGCATGTGGGGGAGATCCCCAGAGCCTGGATCCCTCGACCATGACCCAGGGAAGAGTGAGGGGTCTGTAGACCAGCAGCCACCTGGCCAGCATCCCAGCATCCAGCAGGTATCCTTCCATCCATCCCTCCATCCGTCCCTCCATCCATCCCTCCATCCAACCCTCCATCCAACTCTCCATCCATCCCTCCATCCATCCATCCATCCATCCATCCATCCCTCCCTCCCTCCATCCATCTGTCATCCTCCTGGCTGCTGAGTTCCATCCATCCATCCACCCATCCATCCCTCCCTCCCTCCATCCGTCCATCCATCCATCAACCCATCCATCCCTCCATCCATCCATCCACCCATCCATCCATCCCTCCATCCATCCCTCCCTTACTCCATCCCTCCATCTCTCCATCCATCCATCCATCCATCCATCCATCCATCCATCCATCCATCCACCTTGTCTCCCTCCCTCCCTCCTGCCCCCCAGTCTCTCGCTGTGCCACTGCAGAGGTGCCAGGGATGGATCCGAGGTGGCCCCAAGCCAAGCAGGTACTTTTAGTTTCTCCAAAGTAACCAACACCACCAGGCTTTGAAGGATGCCAAGGCAAACTATTAAAATAAATGCTTCACACTGCAGTCCCTCCGCTGACCCACCCACGTGGCCTAAACTGGGCTGATTTCCCCAGGGAGCTCATGTAGAGTGGAGCTGCGATGGGTCCAGCCGGGTGCAAGGAGCAGGAACAGATGGGAACAGCATCTCTTTGTCAGCAGGTTTCTCAGCTTCGAGACACTTTCCCATCATGGGGGGGAAAGTGGTGACCAGCTGCTCCTCCAGCCCCTCATCTCCGGCCTGGATTTTGGGACAAAATTCTCTAATGGGGAAAAGTGTCTGCTGGGGACCATGTTTAGGGCTGTGGTGACGGGGCAGGACGGGGATGGGGCAGAGGATGGATGAACTCGGTGTATGGCAGGACGGGGATGGTGCGGAGGCTGCCGGGCTGTTGCGGGCACAGCGGGATTACACCCGCTTCAGTTGAGTAACCAGATCATCCCCGCTGCGGAGGGTGATGCTGGAGGGCGTAATTGAAATGACAAGACTTTGCTAAATCCTTGTGGGTGACACAGGGATGTTCCAGCACCGGCCGAGCCCTCCCCGAAGCAACATCCCCTGGCCGAAGGTCAGGGCTGAGCCACCGCCAAGATGCTCAAAGTCATTAAAGCCACGTGGAATTTACTGTGGTGACATTTAACAGCACAGTGCTCCTAGAAAGCGCTGAGCGAACAGGCATTTGAGGTGCATTTTCTCCCATCCCTTTCTCTCCAAGGGTCCTTGGAGGAAGGTGACTCTGGAAGCCGCCCAGACCCTCCACCCGCGCCGTATTTATTTCCTGAGCCTTCTCCAGCAACTGGAAACGGGCTTTGGGTGAGTGTCTGTGCAGCTGTGGGAGTCAAGGAGCCCATCAGCCCTTCCCTCGCCCCCCAGGGGTGGTTGTGCTGGGGGGAGCCCGTTACCAAGCGTCTGGCAGCCAAGCATCCACTCCCCCCTTTCCCATCCGCATCCCACCCGGAGGCTCCTGCAGCCCCACGGGGTCCATCCCAGAGGCCCCCAGTCCCGGTGGAAGGAGGTGGGAGGGAGAAACCTGCCCTGAGAGCTTTTTCTTTGCTTTTGGGGTCCCTCTGGGCCCCTCGACTGACATCTCGCCAGCACCCGGGCTGTTCGCCCCGCCTGCCCCGTCCCCCTCGCTCCCGTCCCCATCCCGGCCAGACTCACCAGCTCCGTCAGCTCCAGCGCCCGCAGCAGGAACCCCAGGAGGCAGCCGGTGGCAACCGACAGCATCGACAGCGTCAAGAGGCCATTTTTCTGCCAGAAAGCCCGTACCCACTTCCAGACGCGCCGGGAGGTCGTGGACAGCGAGTTCAGCAGAGCTCTGCGGACCTGCTCCCACATGGTGGCCCCTCAGCCGCCCGGACGATGCCCCTGGGAGCAGCTCCCGGCCCCGCGCATCGCCCCGGGCTCTGCTGCAACCGACCCTGCTCTTTGCTGGGAGCCGAGCGCGCTGGTTCTAATCCCTGCGACCAAGAGCTTCGGGGCTATTCGGGAGCCTTTCCCATAATGGAAAGTGACATCTTCAACTGGTTAATCTGGGCTTGGCGTCCCACTGGTGCTGGTGTTAAACCCGCCCAGGTTAACCCTCCCGGCCCCAGGCCAGGGCCACGTGCTGTGGGCTGAGAGTGGAAATTCAGCCCCAGAACCCCCTTCGCCACAGGTCCTGACCCAAGCGGATCTGGGTCCTGCCACGGGATTTGTGCTCCCACCGGCTGCGAGTGCAGCCCATTCCCACCCCACATCTCTAAGGGCTTCGTGAGGGCAGAGCTTGCAAAGGAAAACTGTTTCCCTGTTAATCAAAGAATTTCCCCTGGCGACCTGCACAAACCGCCAGCCCAAGGGAACGAGGGGTGCTGCTGAATAGACCCCCAGGAAGATCTGCCCGAGCAGATTCACCCCCCGCCAGTTCTGCAGGGCCACAGGGTGCTGCTGGGGTGCCTGGGCAAGAATCGTTTCTGCCCACAGTATTTTCAAGTATTTCTATGTCCAGCTTGACTCTGGCTCAGGCCAGGAGTCTGACTGGGGCAGGAGAGCGGCGCAGGAGGCAGCAGAGCGATGGAGTGAGTGGGGTTAGGGATCCAGCGCTGTTCCCAGGCTGAAGATGCTCTGGGAATGGGGAAATATTAAAACTTCTCTGAATTAAAACCTCTCCGGCCCAGATTTCTGCACCCCCCCCCCCCAAATAAGACCATGAAACCCTCTCAAACCATTGTCATCTTTTACACAGACAAAACAAGGCCACAGGGGAGGCTCTGACCCCCTGCGGAACAGGATCCTCGCAGCCCCGTGGTGTGCTGCTCGGCCTCACCACTGTTTCGGCAGGGACACGGTGGCTTTCACAGGCTGTCTCTGTTTCTTTCGCAGCCGATCTCAGAGGACGCAGAGCTCCTTCCAAAGCAGGAGTGTGGCATATAATACTTTTCATGTTTTGGCCCTCGGGGAGGTCTCTGTTGATGCCGTCTTGTGCCTTTGGCTTTAGCGTGGATTACTCAGCCTGCCAAGGCAGAATTAGAGAAAATGTTTGCTCATCGGCACAGCTAAAATATGGTTGTCTCTATTCAGCTCCACCTTCAGAGACGTCTGTGAGCCAGGGGATGGAGTTTGCATGCTGGGAGTGAGCAACTGCTTGGGAAAGGGCATCCTGAGTTGTCTGGGGGATCAGGGACATCTCAAAGGACATCGAAGGGTCCCTGGGGCTGGCAGCAAGTGGAGGAGCAAGTTGAGAAAGGAAAGAGTGTGGGGAAGTCCAAATAATTGGGAATGGAGGAACACGAGGACCTGTGGGGAACTGAGAGAAAGGAAGGGATGTCCCGGAGAGAGGGGGAGGAATCAGAGAGAGGGAAAGAGGGGGCACAACGAGGGGGCAGGAGGGGAAGCCCCAGAATCACTCCTGCCTGCCCAGGCCAGGGAGCAGGGCCCAGCACTTGGCAAAGGGGCTACGGCAGCGGGTCCCTCTGCACCTACCGTAAATCTCAACGTCATCATAGATGTCAGTGTCCCTGCGAGAAAAAGACAGGGTGCAGTGAGCAGTCCGGTCTCCCATGTCCCCACCGCCTCCTGATGCTGAGGCAAGGCCCAGCTCCTGCTGCCACCTCTGTCCCGTCCCTCCTAACGTGTTTACGGGCTCTGCTGTCATCGTGCAGCCCCGTTCGCCTCCTCACAGCCTTGTGCTCTCCCCACAGAGAAGGAAACCTCCAGCGTGGGGTGGGCTCGACTCTGGCCCCTCTCGTGTTGCACATGGACGGTGGCCCCGTCCTTGGCTGCCAGGAGCCACAGACCCGGCTACGCAGAGGGCCAGCACCGGCCCATCATGCTGTGCCACCGGCAGCACCTGAAGTGTCTGGGCAGGTTCTAAGTGAGGTACCACAGCTTGGGGAGGGCTCACAGCACCCATGGAAGTTGCTCCCAGCGCCAGAACCTCTCCTGACACCAGAAACGGCAGATTCCACCCCCAGGGTAACGAGCCGCTGTCACGCTCATGGTCACCACCTGGGTTGGATGGGTTTGAGTCTGCACTCAATGGCCAGGGCTGGTTCGGTGCTGGGAAGTCGCTGGGCAATTGCTACAGGTTGTGAGGTGGGGAGGAAGGGGCTGAGGAAGAGATACTCACAGGTGTAGCATCACGGCCCGGGGCACGTAGCCATCTGCAACAGAGCAAGGAGGAGCACGTCAGGTTGTGCCAGGAGCCGGGATGTGAGCGAGATCTCAACCCAGCACCTGCCCCTGCCCAGGGCAGGAGGTTTTAGCAACATCTCACTTCCCCGGGGAGCGCTGGGGACAAGGAGGAGTCCGGGTGTGGGAAGCTGAGCTGGACCCTCAGCAGAGAGTGAGCCCACCAGGCTGGGAAGAGCCTCATCCCAATCTCTCTGCCTGCAGAACCTGCAGCCCATTTCACCTGAGCGTCCGTCAGTGCAAATCTGGCTTGTGGAGTCTGACGTGCCAGGCTGGTGGCCAAGAGGCTCCAGAAACTGCAAGGGCTTTAAGCAGAGGGACGTGAGAGCCCAGCAAACAGCAGAAATGCTGGTGCCGAGCAGGAGGAAGAGCAGGATGTTTGTGCAAAGAGAAGTGGGAACATTTGAGACCCGAGGTAGCTGTCAGGCCTGTCTAACGGCAATGGGATGTGTCCTGCTGTCTCCTGGGTGTGTGCGCACAAAGAAGCTCGTTCCCAAAACTGTGTGTGCTGCGATCCCCTCAGACCCCATAGACTTACATCTCCTCTGGCTGTTTCGGCAGAGGATTTGCTCCTGATTTGTAAACTGAATGACATCAAGAATTTCTCCTCGTCTCAGGGGCAGGTTCTTCCCTCCACCCCTCTTCTCAGTTGCTGCAGGGTCAACCATCATCCGAGTCAGGACGTTGATGCTCCCTTCGAACTGAAACACAAACAGCAGCGCTGCAGCTCGGCACCCACCCCAGGGGAGCATGAACCGGGCAGCACCAACCGCTCTCCCTTCTTAGAAAAAGCAGATCCCTCTTTATCCAAATGGTCTGTGGGACTGGTCTGATCTGGGGGTGTTTCAGTGGGGAACCGGGCAGCTGTGACCTGTGCAAGGGCTCTGCGGAGCACAGCTCCCCTCTGCCGTGGCATTGCGTCCTTCCTGGGAGGTGAGGGGATGCTCAGAGGGATAAGCAATCCCTCGTTGCTGCATACCTTGAATTTCTTCTGAAACTCTCTGTCTGCCTTCTCTTCTTTCTTGCATTCTTTGAGTGTCATTGGCTTCGTCTTCTGGGGGACCTGGGCTTGTCTGCAGAGTCATTGCAAGTCAGGGAAAAGCTCAGGGGGCACCACCCTCTGCTCTCTCCCTTCCCCTTCCCCTTCCCCTTCCCCTTCCTCTTCCCCCCGCTGTTGCCCCATTGCATTTCCCTGCCCAGCTCTCCCCATTGCCCCGAGGTCCCTCCCTCCAGGGCTGCTGGGGCTCTCAGGCAGGGTCCAAACCTGCTGCTTGTGTTCTTCACCATGGACATTTCTATCACGTGCCCAGCACAGACCATTAAACCACCAGCTTTGTCAAAGCAGCAAGGAGCCCTGACCATTTTGGGACTCTTAGAGTAAAAACCTCTGTTACCTCTGTGCAGCAGCCAGCAAGGCAACCCTGTTAGAGGCTCGACCAGCATCTCCACCTGCAAAACCAAACCCCGGGAGCGCTGCTGCAGTGAGGCTGCTGTAGGGTGTACACACGCGCTGAGACAGGACACAAGTCTGAAATAGCAGCAAGAGCTTTTTCCTCCTGGGACCAAACCCTGAGTTTGCATCCCGAGCACGGCGGGGATCAGGGTTTCCCATTTACAAGGCCACACAGAAACCCATCGCCCTCCCATGTGTGGGAGCAGCGGGCTCAGCACGGGCTCCACTGCCCAGGGCTTGGGGGCCCTGGGGCTCCCTGAGCTGCCGCGCTCACCCCAAGCAGCGTCCCAGCCCCTGCCGTACCCACCTCCTCTGGGGCGGGGGTGTGCTGGTGGCCGCCACGCGGGGGGCAGCAGAAAGCCTTGGCCTCGCCTGAGCAGCCCAATGGGCTCCACATCGTCGTAGATCTCCTCTTCATCCCTGCGACGAGGCAGACAGTGATTAGGACGCCCTGTTGCAGCAACAGCACTGGGGACCAAGGCTGCCCGGAGGCGGGTGGGCAACGGGTGGCTGTGCAGAGCGGGACAGCAGCTCCGCGCCACACGCCAGCAGCTCTTTGCAAAGCTTGGTGACACGGCACCGCAGCCCGGGGTGCGGGAGATGGGCAGCGGGGTGCGACAGCAGCGGCTGGACCCGCACGGTAACGCAGCCCGTGGAGGACGGTGCTTTGCACAAGGTGCCGTCCCACTCTGGGCTCCAGGAGCGGGCAGGAAAACACACGGACGCTCTTACTGTTTCATCTCATGCCCTTCCCACCGGGCCAGGAAAGCCTGAAAACCACCGCGAATAAAAACGCTGCCTCGGTCCTTACCCCATTACACTGGGAGCACCCTGTGGTGGGAACCGCGCCGGGGCTGACGCATTGTGGCCTGGTTTCACATAACCTGTGGTAAAAACAGCAACGGGAGGGAGCAGCAAGGGATTATTTCACATTTTCTCCTTGAATCTATCACCCACCCAGGGGGTCAGAGCTGCCCTGGGCTAGATTTAATGCAGAGGGATGCGGGGACATAAAACTGACTGCACATTTGGATCCAGTGAGGAGTTTTTGCTTCATGGCCCATCTGGAGATTTTCTTTCCTTCCAGCACGCTGGGGCATAGCTCATCGGGGAGCTCACCGGAGAGCTTTAATATAGATTTTCCCATCTTATGTCCCTAATGTCACTTTCTCCCTGGATCAATGATGAAACGGGAGTGGAAGAGGCCAAAATGGGTATTTTGTGTGTGGTGAAAACCCTGAACTCCAGACCTGTACCAGAGTCAGGGCAAATCCTGGATATCCCCATGTGCTCTGGAGCATCATCAGCCAGAATGTGCTGCTGCAGCCGGTACGATCGCCAGCACACCCGCATCCCTGATAGGATCCCGTTGTTCTTGTCACCAGCCTGGTCAACCAGACCAACCGAAAACCAGCACAAAGATCTGTGGTACAACACCACAGCTCTGATGGGTTATTGTAATGTGCAATCATATACCAGGCTGTAAAAATTCTAAGATTGCCTTAAAAATTAACAAAAATAACCAAATCAGGGTGGGGGTGTAATACCAGGGGTTCAAACTTGCCTCAGTACCTGTGAGACAAATAAATACTTGAAAACTACTGGTTTGTAAGACATGTGGAGAGCAGATCACTCCCTCCTCTGCCAGGGCCGGGGCCACTCGGTGGGTGAGCATCTCCCCACACAACGGCACGGCCGGGCCTGAGAGTGGCTTCTGAGTGCTAATACAATAATTATATCTTATAATAATACCCTACACCAATTCGGCTTTGCAGTTCTCATAAGGAAGGGGAGAGAGGCTCTACTCCCACAGTTGCCTCCTACCCCACGGCTGTGGCATGAGCTGGTTAATAAAGAACTGTCCTTTAAACGGGCTGGTGAACAAGAACTTAGAGAGTTGAGGAAGAAACAGGATTTGAAACGAGTTTCATTACTCAGAGTATGGAAGAGCAGCGTGGCAGCTTTTAGAAACCAACAAATCCACACAGATCTGGCGGGTCACTGTGGAGCGTGCAGGGCTCACGGCGAATGGAGAACCACCATGTCCAAGAGGCACCGAGCCCTGCGTCCAACGGTGAGGATGGACACCGAGCCGGCGCCGTGGTCCTGTGGCCATAGCTCTGGCTGTGCCTGGCGAGTGCCGGTGGCTCCCTCAGGCTCGGAGGCAGATGGTGCTGCAGGCAACACGCTGCAGCTTCAGAGAGTCTCTGCCTCCCAGCCAAAGTGCTTCTTGCCTGTGGGATGGAGACTAGCTCTGCTCCCCACCAGTCAGGCTTAGGATCATTAAATAGTTTGGGTCGGAAGGGACCTTCCCAGCTCCCCCAGTGCCATGACAGGGACATCTTCAGCAGCTCAGGTTGCTCAGAGCCCCGTCCAGCCTGGCCTGGGATGTCTCCAGGGATGGTTCATCCACCACCTCTCTGCCCAACCTGGGCCAGGCTCTCACCACCCTCAGGGACAACAATTTATTCCTCGTGTCCAGCCTGAATCTCCCTCTTTTAGTTTAAAAACATCACCCCTTGTCCTATTGCAACAGGCACTGCTCAAAAGTCTGTCCCCATCTTTCTTATCGGCTCCTTTTAAGTACGGAAAGGCCGCAATCAGGTGTCCCTGGAGCTTCTCCAGGCTGAACACCCCAGCTCTCTCAGCCTGTCTGCTCTTACAGCCACACAAGGGTGGGCTGGTCGGTAGGGACATCTGAGTGTCACCCAATGTCCCGCTCGGAACTGGGTTGGCCTCAGAGCTACAGCAGGTTGTTCAGGGCCTCATCCACGTGACAGCTGAGTATCTCCAAGGACGGAGACACCCGTCTCCCCGGTGCCTGCTGCAGGGCTGCACCACCCGCACAGGGAAGAAATTTCCTCTCGTGCAGCTCATGCCCGTCACCTCCAGCCCAATCACCATCCCAGACACCTCTAGGAAGAGTCTGGCTCCATCTCCTCCTGTTAGGTGGCTGTGGGCAGTGTGAGGATCTCGCCTTCGCCTGCTCTCCTCCCAGACAAACCAGCCTGGGTCTCAGCCTCTTTCCCCATGTGCTCCAGGCCCCAACCAGCTCAGTGCCCTGCCCTGGGCTCACTCCAGTTTGTCAGCGTCCCTCACGGCACTGACTCCAACCCTGCGCCCTACACGCACCCCAGAGCCTGGTGCCTGTCCCCAGCCAGGGACAGCACACTTAGCGCCCTTCATCTCTTCACCTGCTCTCCTCTCTCTTCCCTTTCCAATGCCCCTTTGGCATTACCAGCCCCCACCTCTTCATCAGCCCCCCCGATATTTCCATCTCCCAGGAGCTCCAGACTCCGACTAAGGAGATTTTCCTTCCTGAATGAGCAGCTGCCTTCGCTGCGGGACTTGCAGGCGCCTGGCCATACCTGGTTGAGCGCTCCTTGGGGGCTCCGTGCCAGGATGGACGGGCTTCCCAGCACGTGCAGCCGCACCAAACTTCTCCAGATCCACAAGAGGCGGGCGCCTGGGCTTCGGTGGCCTCGCTCCCAGCACCTTGGCGTGTGGCAAAGGCTTCCTGCGAGGCAGAGCTGGGTGTCCTGTCCCGTGGGAGCTCCCCGCTGCATCCAGGGAGGCTGTGACAGCTGTGCCTTTGGCAGGAACCGCCGGAGCACCCTTGTCTTTGGTGAGTGGCCATGGCTGCTGGGCTGGGTTTCTCCGGGGACGGTCGGAGGTGGCTCTCACCTCCTTGCTCGATGTGTCTCCACCTCCTGGCTTCGCAGGGGCCGGGCGGCAGCTGGTGTCTTGAGGAATCCCCTTCTTCAGTCGCACCATCCAGCCCGGGGTCTCCGGGGCGGGATGAGGAGGCGAATGCTGTCCCACGCTCGGACCTTTGCTGTGAGATGGAGAAGCTCTGCTGAAGTCCACCCTCCTGCTCCGGGGGTGCTCGGGATGAGGTTCACCCTTGGGGCTCGGCGGGGGGGGCTGTCCCGGCTCTGTCGCAGGGGATGCTGCGGAGCGACTCTCCAGCCAGCCACCCACTTCGGGAGGGTCTTTCCTCTTCCCCTGAAGCTTTGCCTGTAGGTGCCTCACCACGGCCTCTTTCCCCTCCAGATGCGTCTGTGACCATTAAGAAAAGCTCCAGTTAAAACACTATGGAGGACAATGAGTCAAAGCGTCCCCTGGGGAATGCTGTATTCCTTCACCATGGCCTGACATTAAGCTTCCTCCATGAAGTGTGGTCTTTGCGGTCCTGGAATGTGTCTGAGAAAACAACACTGGGCTGTACCCCGTTGGGAACAGGTCCCAGCACCGTGAGGGCACCTAGGAGAGGTTTCCTAGAGTATTTTTTCTGATCCGTCCCTTTTTCCACTGCC
This sequence comes from Pampusana beccarii, assembly GCA_013399365.1. Classification (NCBI taxonomy): domain Eukaryota; kingdom Metazoa; phylum Chordata; class Aves; order Columbiformes; family Columbidae; genus Pampusana; species Pampusana beccarii. Next base: position 264,346 of record VWYH01000939.1, read on the forward strand.
AGGGACCATCAAAACAGAGGGATGGCATGGGGGATTATACCCTACTAGTAGCAAAGCTCCTGAGGGCAGAATTTGAGATCTAGAGACCAGGGCTCAGATGGGAGCAACCTGCTTTGCCCTGGTCCTGGTTCCTGTGAGGTCCGTGGTGAACGCAGGGCATGCACGGATTCATAGAAACGTTTAGGTTGGAAAAGACCTTTAAGATCATCCAGTCGGGCAAGAGTTGGTGGGCAAGACCCCACAGAGCTGTCAGCATCCCTGCCCGGAGGAAACCCCGGACAGTGCTGCTGAAAACCATCCTGCCAAAGCCTGTGTGCAAAAAAAGAAAAGGCCAAGAGGCAGCAGATCTGCCCCACTTTTCTGACCAGTGTGTTTCCTGTGCAGCTCACACCGTGCACATGTGAACTGGGACACGCCGGCCCCAGCACAGAGCTGAGGCTTCCTGAATGACCAAAAAGCCCCTTTTTACTGAAGCCTCCGGAGAAAAGCTGCCAGGAGGAGTCTGGATGACTTAGGGAAGGGTGCCAGGTGCGAGGCACGGCACCAAAGTCAGGCGGGATGGCATTAGGCTTTTCCTAAGCTTCTCAGACGGACCCTCAGGGGGGCTCTTGCCCCATTGTTCCCACCACAGTGCCCCTTTGCACCGGAGCTGGCTGCTCCACTTGCCCTTAGCAACCCGCAGGCTCTGATTTTGAAGTTCTCCTCTCTCTGGGATTTCAGTTTAGGTTTGTGCTTGCGTAATTTTTTTTCTTTCACAACGAAAGGGCTAGTATGCAAAGAAGCTAGCGCAATATTTTCTGACATAAGCGCTCAAATGTATATGTACCGAAATAAGTTCCCCGCACATCCCCACGCAGTCACCCCAGTTTCCCCCCTGAATGCTGCAAATGCGGCACTCTGACCAGAGACTGTGATAGAGCAGCATAAATTCGCAGTTTCCTGCAGACCAGGCAGTGGGGCTTTTACCAAAACTAGTGAAAAAAGCAACTTTTTTCCAGATTACCAAGCATGTCACTAAGATTTTGGCACCCGAATTATTCAGAAGTTTGTAACCATCAATTTTGGAGCCATTCCACGAGCTGGGACTTGCACAGAGCTCCAAGTCCCCCCGTGGGATGCAGCACCACTGTCACCACGATCAGTTCCAGCTTTTTCAATACATTTTGCACTGGAGGGTGCTCTCCTGGACTCAGTGGCAGAGTGTGGCCTCCCCCCTCCACAGATTTTACACGCAGCCCAACGTCACCCAGTAAATCTTGCGTTCACCCCAAGAATTGGTCAGAGACCTTTGAAGCTCTTGCCAGCTCAGACATACAGGACTTTTTGCCTTCCAGGAGGAGCGAGGGTCTCGGCAGGATCCAGCCCCTCACAAGACACCACTAACGTCTCCCCAAGCAGGAGACACAGCTCCGCTCCCCGTGTCCCATCCCCAGGGCCAGCACAGCCCAGCTCTGGTTCTTACTCACCATTTTCCATCAGCGGACGTTTTCCTGCGCGCTCACCTCCTGTCGGGAGGCATCTGAGCAGAAGGACTTGTGCAAGGCGAAGCTCTTTGGAGTTGCCCTCCCTTGAAACCAGCAGCTCTTTCTTAACGGTTGGCGAGAAGCTGTGTGCAATGCCAGGAAGCCGCTGTAGCCTAAGCGTGAAATAGCACGAGGAGGAGGTGGTGAAGGAAGAGGAGGAGGAGCAGCTCTTGGTGCACCACTAGCTTGGGCTCTGCTGCTGGTGGGAAGCTCAAAACGCACCAAGCCCTGCTGCCCACAGGACAGGCTCATCCAGAAAAGAAGCCTGGAGCTCATGGAGCGACCTCGGGATGCGAGGGCCAGGCTGCCGTGGGGACCAGGAGCGCGGGTTACGTCCTCGTCTGATGGTGGCCAACGGGAACTCGCTGCAGGTCACGTCTTCGGAGCCCTGCGGGATCTGCAGAGGGTGGAGGCGATTCGCAGGGGTCGCCCAGCAAAACCAGCTCTGCAGGAGCAAAGCAGGGTTGAGGGGCTGCGGCTTTCCAGTGTGTCCAAAACCCGAGAGGTTTGCCCCACCGAAGAGCCGATCTTCGCCGGGAAGCAGGGGAAGTGCCCTGCATGGCGTGGTGCTCAGTTGGGCCATCTCAGTGTTGAAACGTCCGGGTTTCGCCGCTTGTTGCCTCAGAGGCAGGAAAGTTCTCAGAGGCTGAGTCCAGTCCTGTGGCTGGGTTGCTCTGCCCGGCCCCGGGGCAGCACTGGTGTCCCTGCCCAGGGGTGGCACATCCCCCCAGTCCTTTGGGAAGGTGTCCCACCCGCAGTGCCCACGGCGGCTCCCACCCGTGGGTGCTGTTAGGGGTAAGACGTGTCCAGGATGTGGGGAAGGCTGTGAGGGGCCCGTGGTGGCCAAGGGTGGTGGCCCCGGGGGACCTGTGGAGGGTGGTGGGTGCCCAAAGGGGACACTGGAGGGTTTGATCCCACCAGCTGGGGGTGGGACAGAGAGGGGGGGTCAGGCTGCACACTGGACCACGGGGAGCTGATGTGGGGCACAGGGCAGGGACAGACACGTCCTCAGGGTTTGGCTCCCAGCACTGCCTGCCCTGCTGCCCCAGAGCCGCCACCACAGGCCGGGCAGAGCCGGGCTGGGGGGAGAAGCTGAAGGGCCATGTCCGGGGGACAAGGGGTGACGGGGAGGCCCCAGGAGCCATCTCTGAGGACAGAGGTGACGGGGAGCCCACGGCCCGAGTTGAGGAGAACAGGGGCGGCAGGGGGGCAGAGGGGCCGTGTTCGGGTGGGATGAGATGCCGGGAAGCTCAAGGGCCATGTTTGGGATGACAAAGCGCTCAGAGCCCATGTGGGGAGACAAAGGCGGCGGCCCCGCTCCGGCCCCGCTCCGGCCCCGCTCCGGCCCGGCTCCGGCCCCGCTCCGGCCCGGCTCCG